>CAUYSK010021300.1:0-80417 GCA_963575035.1 Avahi laniger
CATGCCTGTAGTCCCAGCTACTTGGGAGGCTGAGACAGTAGGATTGCCTGAGCCCAGGAGTTTGAGGTTGCTGTGAGCTAGGCTGACGTCACGGCACTCGCCCCAGGCAAGAGAGTGAGACTCTGTCTCAAAAAAAAAAAAATAACAAACTGTCTTGAGAGACAGTGAGTTCCCTGCAACTGGACGTGTCCAAGTAAAGATGGCAGAGATGACGTTGAGGAGATTCGGACACTGGCAGGGTGTTTGGACCAGATGGCTCTTGTGATCATAAGATGGAATCCTACTTATTGGGTGATGGCAGTAGGTCTCCTTGACTGTTGAAGTCAAGGAGAAGCTTTCAGGGACTGGGCTGATCAAAGATGTTAAACTACTTCATTCCTTAAAATACTGAACCCCTACCGTGCCAGGCACTTGGTATTTGAGTGGTATAGACAAGATTCCTACCTTAAAGGAAGTGGAGAACAGAGATGCACTTTAGGGAGAGGGAAGGGAGGCTGAGTCAGAGTTAATTAAGGACCACCTACTGTATGTGAGGCATAATTAGATGCTTTTTTGTATTTCTGATTCAACAACCCTGTACGGTAGTGATTATCTCCACTTTAAGAAAAGATACAGGAAGAGAGGCTGACTTGCTAGGCTTGTATAGAATGTGGTTTTACAGTCAAATGAGTTTATATGAAATGGCAAATGGACTAACCTCTAAACATAGTTTCCTGCTAATGTAAAATGGGGTTGATGGCAGTATCCACCTTAAGGGCTGTGAGGGCCTGGCAGGTAGAAACGGCTCCTGTAACCGCTGTAGTTATTACGGTCACCATTGCCAAGGCTGCACAAGCAGTAAGTGGCCGAGCCTGAATTTGAAGTTAGGACTCTGCAGTTCTTCCCGCCTCCGTACCCCGGCCAATGGAAAAGCTCTGGCTCCCGGGAAGCCCTGACCCACGCACCCCAATGCTGTCCCACGTTCTTCCCCACCTACCTCCCGGGTTCCGCCCCTTCCGCCGGCCGGACGTCCGGTCCGCGTGCGCGCCCCCGAGGCCCCGCCTCGCCAGCCGGGCCGGCCAGTAAGCGCCGCGGAGATTGGCGCGCCGTGGCGGCCGAGGCCGGCGGTCCAGAGGTGCCGGGTACGTAGCGCGCCGCGCGGGCGGGTGGGAACGGACTGGCTCTGGGGAGGGGGCGGGCCGGGCGGCGGTTACGCGGGGCTGCTTTGTCCCCGTCCAGCTTCCCGGAGCCCGACTGGGCTGGAGGCTCAGCTCCGCGCACCCGAGCACCCCACCTGTGCGGCGTTGGGTACGCGCCTTTTTTAAAGCCTGTGTTACAATGTCTTGAGCACATACTCCGTAGTCGACTCTGGGGCAAGAACTTTAATTTCCTTGCGTGGTTCATTGTCTTAACAGCAACCCTGCGAAGCAAGGTGCTATTTCCAGTTTTACAGCTGTGGAGAAAGGTTTACAACTAGAAAGGGATGGGAATTGTGGATACAAACCCAGGTTCAGGCCAAAGCCACTGTGTTTTAGAACTGCGTGGGCAGATCTCCGTTTGATTTTTGAGTCCAGTCTCTGCCACTTCCAGTTGTGCGACCTTGGGTACCTTTCCTACCCTGAGTTTGTTCATCCGAAAAAATGAGAATGGTGATCTCATAGGGTGGATGTAAAGTGCTTTGCTGAGTAGCTGCTGTTTTGCTGAGTGATCATGTCTGATTTTCAGTCCTCTCTTCCCTGCTTCCATCTCCCCCGGAGGCTACACTGTTTGTAAAGTTTAGTGAAGACACCCCAGGACCGAGGGCGGCGTGGATCTCCCACCCATCCACGAGTAAAAGGACTGTCAGACTACCTGCCTGTCTTCCCACCTTCCCAAGGCAGGCATTGGCATCTCTGGTGTTTGCTTACGGAGTTTTAAAAGATTATTCGCTCTCCCTTAGTTATGGAAAATTTATCACCCGAATAATCTTTGACATTAAGTCCCAATTTTAAAAGTGAGCAAATGGAAGTCTTTGAATATGTTTTATATTTTAAAGGGGTTTTTTGTTTGTTTTTGTGGGAGACGGAGTGCTCATTTTACCTGAATAAATCAGATTGATTTGGCGCCGCAGGGTGCAAGCGTGGGCCTCCAGAAAGGGCTAAAATGCCCGAGAGATCAAGCTGATAAAATAGAAAGTGGACAGGCCGGTTGGGGTGGTTTTCCTCTTAGCAGGGCCCTAAATTCTCACCAAATCCCCTTCTATCTTGAGCAAGGCCTGAATCTGTCCTCCTGGGTGATACATTTAAAGGGCTTCAGAGCCTCTTGGTGACTGTGCCTTAGCGAGAAAAGATTAGGATTGATAACTGAAGTCAGGCAAGCAGTGAGTTTACCTTTGTTTTGGAAACTACTGCTGGCACATTTTTAGATTGACAGCTAAAATTTTTTTCTCAAAGTTTCAGTGGTTGCAAAGGATATGATTTCTGGCTAATTGTTGATATTTTAAAATAAAACTGTTAAATTACTAATTTAAATCTCTGCAGTGGAATCCAAATACATACCATAGTGATTTGATTTTATTTCCCTCATCTTTTGAAAAAAAAAAAGAATCAGTTTTTATTTAACAGAAATTTCAAATCATTCTTTTTCTTTCTTGAACTCATATTTCCACTCTGTTTCTTCACAGTTTTTTCTACCGTAATACATTTTATACCTGAAAGCCTTTGGTTTATCATCCTACTTCTCTTTTGTATGTAACAAAAAATACATAAAAAATTAAAACACTTTAAATAATTGTGTTATGGTATGAAACCTTTGTTTTGGATTGAGGTTTTTGTTTTTTGAGATTTTTCCATTCAGTCTCTCATGCCTGTAATCCTAGCACTTTGGGAGGCTGAAGTGGAAAGATCACTTGAGACCAACAATTTGAGACCAGCCTGGGCAACATAGCGAGACCCCATCTCTACAAAAATTTAAAAAAAAAATATCCAGCCATGGTGGCGTGGGCTTATAGTCCCAGTGACTGGGGAGGCTGAAGCAGGAGGATCACTTGAGCCTAGGATTTTGAGATTGCAGTGAACTATGATCATGCCACTGCACTCCAGCCTGGGTGACAGAGCAAAACCCTGTCTCTTTAAAAAAAAAAAAATCACATAGTGATCTATCATCAGATTATTTATTAATGATCTGTCAGCTGATAGCTCTTTTAGGTCCTCCTTTAACTTTGTTGAAGGCAAAGATTTGGAAACCACGTGACTCAGGCAAGGATTTGTTACTTAGTCACATTCTCAGCTTCCAATCACCCCTTGTGGTGCCCTGGGGATTGTTGCACTGTGGGACAATGCACCTTAATACAATTTGGCATGGGTGGCTAGTTATACCTTTCTTTGAAACATGGGAAATGGGTGTGTTACAGCAACTGTCAGTGACCGGTCCCAGGGGAATAACCGAGCAGCATGCAGAGAGTTGGAGGGTCAGAAAGTTTTATCGTCGGCAGCCCAGATGGGGTCAAGCCTTCTAAAATCTGAGCACTTTTTCCAGGTTTTTGTCAGGTTTTATACTTTTCTGGGGGGGGTTAGTCTTACCCAATAACACACACAAGTATAAAAGTTAACCAGGGCTGAGCGCGGTGGTTCACGCCTGTAATCCTAGCACTCGGGGAGGCTGAGGCAGGCGGATTGTTTGAGCTCAGGAGTTCAAAACCAGCCTGAGCAAGAGCGAGACCCCGTCTCTACAAAAAATAGAAAGAAATTAATCGGACAACTAAAACTATATGGAAAAAATTAGCCGGGCATGGTGGCGCATGCCTGTAGTCCCAGCTACTCGGGAGGCTGAGGCAGAAGGATTGCTTGAGCCCAGGAGTTTGAGGTTGCTGAGAGCTAGGCTGATGCCATGGCACTCTGGCCCGGGAAAAAGAGTGAGACTCTGTCTCAAAACAAACAAACAAACAAACAAACAAACAAACAAAAAAACCACGCAATTCCTTTTGCAATAGCCTCAAAGAAAATTAAATATTTAGGAATATAGTTAATGAAAGATGTCAGAGACTTATACAGGGAGAACTACGAAACACTAATAAAATAAATTGTAGAAGATACAAACATGAAAAAACCTACCTTGCTCATGGATTGGCAGACTTGATATCGTTAAAATGTCCATATTACCTAAAGTAATCTACACAATTAATGCAATCTCTATGAAATATAAAATATATTATTATTAACCATAGTCATTGTACTATACAATAGAACCACTGGAACTTATCCCTCCTATCTAACTGAAACTTTGTACCATTGACCAACATCTCCTCTTTCCCATTTACATCCTGCAATCACCACTGGTATGGTTCCATTCTACTCTCTACTTCCATGATTTCAATTTTTTAGAGTTCACAAATAAGTGAGATCATTGACTATTTGTCTTTCTCTGCCTGGCTTATTTCATTTAATATAATCTCCTTTAAATTAATTGATGTTATCACAAATAACAGAATTTCCTGTTTTTTAAGCTAAACAGTATTCTATTGTGTACATACACTACATTTTTAATCCGTTCATCTGTTGATGAATACCTAGGTTGTTTCTATATCTTGGTTATTGTGAATAGCACTGCAATGAACACTGAAATGCAGACATCCCTCAGTTCAAATGCTAATAGCCAAAATACACAAGGAACTTAAACTACTCTATGCTAAGAAAAAAAATAACTCTATTAAAAATGAGTAATGGACTTGCGTAGATGTTTCTCAAAAATAGACATACAAATGGCCAAAAGATGTATGAAAAACTTGTCAGCATCTCTAATCATAAGATAAATGAAAATTAAAACCACAATAAGATATTACTTCATGTCTTTTAGATGAGCTTTATCAAAAAGATAAAAGATAAGTTTTGGCAAAGATGTGGAGAAAAGGGAAGCCTTATATACTGTTGTTGGTATTGTAAATTAGTACAGTCATGTCGGAAAACAGTATCGAAGTTCCTCATAAAACTAAAAATTGAATTACCATATTAGCCAGAAATCCTACTACTGGGTATATACTGAAAAAAATTGAATCAATATGTCAAAGGGAAGTCTGCACTCCCATATTAACTGCAGCATTATTCACAATAGTCAAGATATGAAAACAACCTTGAGGATGTGGAGAAAATCTTGAAGAAAAGAAACAATTTGAACTAAAAGCTAATAATAGTTACCAATAAATAAAGTAAGTACAAGTCTCCCCATGTGTAACAATATAATAAATATATAATACTCAAACAACTCTTCATGGCCATAATTCATACTATAATGATGTCTGTATTCTTATTAGAAACAGGAAAATTAGATCTCTCATTTTCCATACATATTAGTAAAAACACCTTACTCATTGCATGAGCTCCTCCATATGACCATACTCAATGTGGCTAATGCTTTACTCAAAGTGATTTATCAAAGTATTTTCACAAATTTTTCATAAAAAAGATGTTTTCCTCCATTTAAGCAATTCCGGTAGCAACTATTAAAGTCATATTTATATGTCTGTGTGTATACATACACACACACACACACACACACACACATGATTTATAATTAAATGAAAAAAACTGTGACATATATAAAAATCGATGGGCAAAAAAACCTGTTTTTCTGTTTGTTCTATTTACTGCTTTGTTACCAGTGTCTAAAAGAATATTGCAGAGAAGCAATATATAAATATGGTTAAAGTCATAAAGGAACATATAATGTTCATGGAAAAGAAAATAGACTACCAAAAAATGGTCATTTTTCTAAGGTTATTTGTATATTTATTACAACACCAATAAAAAGTCAAAGGATATAAATTTAGAAATAATAATTCTAAATTTCATATGGCAAAGTATACATGTATTAAATACATATACAGAAAAATATTAAAACACATTTTAAATTCTAAGAAATAAAACTGGATAAAGACACAGTGGCAGCTCAATGGGAAAGAATAAACCTAGAACAATATATATATATATATGCAATATCACATATGTGATATGCAGGACTGTATATAAATTTTAAATAAGTCACATGTAATATTTAAAGTCATTAGGGGATGAAAGGATTTTATGATATATGCTGTAGGATAAAAAGGAATTGTATTTCATACTATTAGGCGAGTTGAAATGTAAGTAGATTGTTTACATTTAAACATAACAAGTATCACTAGAGAAGAATTCGAATAAAATATTGATGCATGTTTACCTATTTGCAGAGTATAAAGTTACTTTTTAAGTAAATAAAAATTTATTTCAGAATATTACAGGGTACAAATGCTTTGGTTACATAAAGTGCCTTTGCACTGCCTGAGTCATAGCTACAAGCATGCCCATCCCCCAAACAGCATGCACAGCACCCATTAGGTGTGAATTTATCCATCCTCTCCTCCCCCTCCCGTTGTTACTTCCGTATGTGCACTTAAGTGTTGATTGATTAGTATCAATTATATTTTGATGGTTATTTATTCTTACTACTTCCTTTTAAGTATCTTGAAAACATTTTATCCATAGCCTTAAATAATTAGAAAAAAAGAGAATTAAAACTGTTGAATATCTATTATTTCAGACAGATATGAACACAAAAGTATGCATTCAATTCCTTTCATATATAAAATAATATGACCCAATTTGTCTGTATTCTACTCATTAAATTTAATTTTAGATAACAATGAGAATGTGAATAGGTTTTCAAATGGTATATTTTAGATCTGAGTTATAATGGAATAAATAAAAATTGTATGTTTCGTGTTTTTCTACCATAAGATAGTTCCTTGTACCCATAATTTCAATTAAAGTAAATTACTTATTTGATTATAGTGAACATTTGATTCAGTTCCTGTTTCACTAAGACAATTTCAATAAAAGTAAAAAACATGGTTTGATTTGCCAAGCATGAATCTAGCATATTATACAATTTCTATGAAGTCATTATTCAAAAGGAAGTAAAATTTGCTTAGTTTATTCATGATACTGTGTGTGCTTTCATTACAATGTAAGCTAATTTTATCTCTCAAGTATTTGGAGGTTAATGGTCCTGGGAGTACATATGGGAAGCAATATTCTGACAGAATTTCAAAAGCCAGGACACTATCATTCTTTAGAACAAGATAATAATAAAAATAAAAATTAATGCAGCTATTTAATATCTGTGGCTTTCAATATGAAATTAATTTTATTATCAAAATTACAATATGTGCAACTGGTTATTGCTTTCTTCACCTTATTGCACATAAGAATTTTAGGCATCTTCTAAGATAAAAATAACAATAATTAATAAAAGTTATTTGTTATCAAGGCAAGAGTTACTTTCCAGCCATAGTTTAATCTGTCAAAATGTAAAGTTTATATATCATTATTCTATGTATATTAATTTTAGTTTTAATATAAATTATGTCTGACCTACATTCAAGAGAATTCTTTAGCTATAATAGCATTCCCTTTAAATAAGGAATAGTTTTATAATGAATAGTCCAGATATTTTTCAGCCAAGAAATATTTATTTGGACAAGATCAAGATAAGGTTCAACATTATGTAGAAAGGATGTGAAGTCCAACAGTATTGCTTTCTTACCATATGCTTTAGTTTCCTTAACAGGGAATATTCACATAAAATAATTTGTGTAGATGTATTTTTTAATTAATTGTGGGTACAAAAAAATCTCAAAGTGGCATTGTTGGGCCAAATAACAAGTAGATGTTTCATTTCCTAAAAAATTAGCAGACTGTTTTCAAAGTGGCTGTACCATATTACATTCGCACCATCAATATGTGAACATTTTAGTTGTTTCATATATTCAACCCTTTAAAACTTTGTATTGTCCCAATATTTAAGTCATTTTAGTGGATGTGAGGTGGTATTTTTTAGTTATTTTATGAATGCAAACCTTACTTCCAGTCAGCAAGGATTTTCTTGAACACTCTGGAGAGCTGAGGTCTCAGGGCAACCAACTGGACAAAGTGTCTAAGGAGAGACAGGTCCTGGAGTGAGGGATTGAATATGAGCACAGGCTTACTCAAGAAAAATGCAGGAAGAGACCAGAAAGAGTTTAGCACATTTGTCGAGTCCAAAATCCTGAAGACTACAAATGTAAGGCAAGTTCCCATTCTTACTCCCTTGCAGGCATTTTCTCCATGATCACCACTGGGTGCTCAAGAAAAGTTTGAGAGAGTACTGAGGAATTATCACTCACGGAGCAGACCTGGGGAAGGAAACAGCAGCACGTCAAGTGGAGGCACAACACGACACCTAAACTTTTCCCCATATCTCTCCTATGAGGAAAACAAATTCTTAATACACAGAGATAAAGGACACCAACTGTTGCCCATAAAGTAGAAGAGAAAACCCATTCCTTCTAGGGGAAGGAAAGAAGAAAACAAAACAACTGTCTTCCTAAGGGAGAGTTGGGGAAATATCCTGGGCTGAGAAATATGTCCGGGGAGGGGCAGGAACAATACAAGACCACGTTCATGCGTCTTACGGTTGTGGTCTCCAACCCCTGGGCCACAGACCAGAACTGGTTCGTGGCCTGTTAAGAAACAGGTGGCACAGCAGGAGGTGAGAGGCAGGCAAGCAAGTGAAGCTTCATCTGTACTTACAGCAGTTCTCCATCACTGGCATCATCTTCCGAGCTCCACCTCCTGTCAGACCAGCAGGGGTGTTAGATTCTTACAGGAGCAAACCCTAATGTAAACTCTCTCTGCGAGAGAGATCTAGGTTGCGCGCTCCCTATGAAAATCTAATGCTTGATGATCTGAGGTGGAGCTGAGACAGTGATGCTAGCGCTGGGGAGCAGCTGCAAATACAGATTATAATTAGCAGAGAGGTTTGACTGCACAGACACTGTAATAAATCAATTGCTTGCAGACTCATATCAAAACCCTATCAGTGAGCAGCAAGTGACAATGTAATAATAATGGAATTAAGTGCACAATAAATGTAATGAGTTTGAATCATCCTGAAACCATACCCTGCCCCCAATCCCAGTCCATTGAAAAATTGTCTTCCATGAAACTGGTCCCTGTTACCAAAAAGGTTGGGGACTGTTGACATAAGGGATACACTGCCTGCCTGTGACTGAGCCCAGTCAGAAGAGGTAATGCCACCATTCTCTTGCCCCAGACCCTGCCACAGTCATAAAGCTGGCAATCATCAAAAAGCGTATAACTGACAACAGACCAGAACCTTTCTGAAGTGAAACTTGTAACACGTAAAACTAAGAATTGAACTGACTTTCAAAAACACTCATTGGTAAACCGTCACAGCTAGTACCACAAATTATTGCTAGAGGTATCTGAAGTCTTTGTTACACTAATATTAATAGAGCAGCAATAAGTATCACACTCAGGCTGGCTACCTTCTAATTATGTTAACTCAGAGCCCCACAAAAAAAAGGCCCAGAAGAAAGATGTACCCAATTCTAGACACTATAAAAAAGTATTTACATCGCTCTCTAATGTTCTACATAACATGCCTGGTTTCCAACAAGAGCAACCAAATTGCGAGACATACAGAAAGACAAGAACATTTGAAAGATTTCCAAGTCATAAAGCAATCATCAGAGCCGTATTCAGATATGACATAAAGAATAGAAAATTTGACCAGATTTTTAAAATAATTATGATTAAAAAATTAAAGGCTCTAATGGAAAGTGTAGACACTGTTTAACATCAAGAAGGACTTGAATATTTCAGCAAAGTGATTTCAGCAGAGAAATGAAAATGATAAAAAAAAACTAAAGAAAATTTTAGAAAGGAAAAACATAGTATTAATATATGTTTCCAATTCAATGCTATAATAATTAAGTATTTATAAGTTAGGATATACATCAAAAACTTTAGAAACTGATTTGAACTTACAGTTTTCACTATTCTGTTTACTTATCATTGAAGTATGTTAGAAATGTAAATATGCCTAATTAGAAAATAGCAAGGATAGGTAGAACAGAATATAATTTCTAATGAATATAGTCCTATGTACATAAGATTTTACTATTGTAATTAAATCCTATTTTTTACATTTAGCTGCTGTTATATTTGACTCCGAACTACAGTGTAAACATCTTAGTTTACCCAAATCCTGGATATCACTAATAAAGGGAAATGTTGCCAACTAGTATGGCTAAACAAAGACTAAAACATATCCTGCTCTGATCCCTGCTGTTTTATGATTTTTATAGTCTTACTTATGCATAAATTTTGAGAAATAATTTAATTGTATTATAATAAGCTATATTAAATTTTTCTTGATAACATTTTAATATATTTTAGTTATTATTTAATATTGTAAAGTATAACCCCAACAACAAGTAGAATCCAAAGCATTTTGGTATGTGAAAGCCAAAAGGATATTAAACTTCCACTTAAATTTCATTGAAAAATAACCCTTATGTCTTATTCCCTATGCATATAATATTTATTTTAATTATTAATCTTTATCCTTAGTGTATTATTCTATCAACACTTCTATGCAACTAAATTGCATCTTACATTATATAAAATTCTTTATTTTTTATAGCATTAATTAGTCCTGACTTACACATTTATGAAATAACTGATGTTTCTGTCTATCGATATTATTTTTATTATCATTGCACTTGTCCTTTACAATAGAAGTGATTTTATATATTAAGTATATTAAAAATAACTACATAGTTATGCTTACTAAAAATCAAGCAATTCAATTAAGTTACTTATGCAAGTATGTACAATAACATAAATTATTTCTGGGTCAAAGAAGAAATTACAATTGAAATCAAAAAACATTTTAAACTTAATACTAAAAACATGATGTATTAAAACTCCTGGGATCCAGATAAAGCCTTACTTAGAGATTTTTTTAATCTTAAATGCATCTATTATAAAAAGAAAGGCTAAAATAAATTATCTGTGTTCATTTCCAAAAGACAGAAAGTTATCACTAATTAATCATATCCAAGTGATAGAAAGAAAATGAAAGGTAAAAATAGATTAATGAATTAGAATATTAAAATACATTAAATCAACAAAATTAAAAACTAGTACTTAGAAAACCCTGATAAACTGCATGTTCTTCTAGAATGATTGATATTAACAAAAGAGAAAAAGCATACAATAATAATTCTAGGAATAAAACTAATCTCCTCACTACGGATCCTAGATAAATTTTAAAAAGATAATGATGGCTATAATAATGAGCATCTGAACAATAATATATTTAGATATAATTGACAAATCTCTAGAATAATATAACTTATACATTATTCCAAAAAATGAAAAAGAAACAAGTCCTAGTCATTATGAGAACAGTATACACTTTATAGCAAAAATAAAGTATAAGAAAAGTGCATTAAAGCCTAATTGTCTTTATAAAAATCTATAATAACTTAAAATATTAATTAACCAAATGCAATGGTATATAAACAGAGAAAACACATCATCACATAATTAACTTTAGGAAAGCAAGCTTTAACATTTAAATATTAATAAATAAAATGTACATCATTAACAGATTAAAAATGAAAAAAAACCCTATTATTTTCCCCAAAATATTGAAAATATGTTTGCTAGAACTCAGTATCCAATAATAATGATGATGAAAAATGTTAGCAAACTAAGAAAAAGAGGGAACTCTTTAGTAAGATAAAGAGTAAATTGAAATCATTTTTGATTGCCTGGTGTCAATAAACTAAACTGTGGTAACTGAAATCCGGTTATATCACAACCCTGCAAAGTGAGGACAGTCTATATGGGTATCATGTTAGAAGTGACTGGATATTTTGATTATAAATTATGTTGAAAGATGTGACATAATTTCAAAGATAAAAGCTTTAATGAAAGCTATAATTTATACATTTTAATCAGGAGTATATTTTGTATGCCATAATAACCCTTTTGAATATTTAACAACTCACGCATTTCTATTTTATCCTCTAATGGGTGAGGACAATAAGGAAGGACAAAATGTGTAGCAAGACCAGAAGAAGAATGGTGTTTAAAGCATGCATTTTTAATAAAAGGTTAAAATAATTCAGCCGCAGTATGAAAAGTAGATGCTCAGATGCATGTGAGAATTTGTATTACAAGTACCATTATAAAAAAAGGCATTCATTTTGATGACTCAATATATTCAGCATGATCAGAAATGAGAGTGTTCATCAATTCATAGTGTGTTTAAACAGAAATCTTATTGAAGTTGAAATCAGCAGATGAAAGCAAAAAGTGAAAAGTTTTTCTCATTAGACCATGAAATGAAATACATTCAACATGAATATATAAAGAATTCAAACTGTAAAAAATAATTGTTTGATAAATTATTCTCAAGTTTGTGCATGAGCATATTGTATTATTTTAGCTTACTGAGCAGCTCTTATTTTATTTCAGAGCATATGAATAAACTTTTATAAACTCTAGATGTAAACTTGCCTTGCCAAAATAGAATTTTGAAAAACAAATAGCTCTGACCAAATAGTTACCTATTATTTAGTCATGACAAGCATGCTTTTATTGAAACCAGACATGTTTCACAATTTAACTTAATATGCTTATATTAAATTTGCTTGTGGTTTAACTAAATATCACTATGAATTATAAATATACAGTAATTAGATAATTATGTTTTTTAAATAGTGCAATTTTTAAAAATATCTTGCATTTACAACTAGCTTGATGTCTTGCCATCCATATCAGTGTCTTTGAAACTGATTACATTGACAGGTGGTGATGTTCTAATAAATGTCTTGGATTCACATTTCCCTATTGTAAAACAATTCTATATATAAACCATATCTGTTTGCTATGGATATATGCTAACTCTAACGGAGAATTTCTATAAACTGTTAAGAAATGTTATTCACTTTCAAGAAACTCACAGTCAATGGAAGCCTAAAGCATCCTCAGCTAACTGTAATAAGGCTGAGACATAACACATATGGCAATGTTCAGAATTTATATTAATAAATACTTCGATACTCTACTAAGAATTAATTCAACACATATGTATTTAGAACCTAGTACCCATGATGTAATCGTGCTAGATGCTAATGGTATGAAAGTATGAACAAACAAAACAAAATGACAACACCAAAGCTATGAAATACTTGCCTGAGCCTCAAGTCTTTTATAGCATGCTAGGAGACCAGACAAGGATGCAAACAGCTAGAGCACAGGATGAAATGTTTATGTGACATGGGATTTCAGAATTAATTGATTAATTTGAGTTCTTAAGAATTAGGAAAAGAAATACAGAAAGCAGAACAAAAAAATCAGAAATTTTGTCCTTTGGCATTTTCAATATTTAATTCTAGATCTTAAAATGTCTCCCTAATATATTTTACTCTTCTCTTAAATGAGATTATTATGAGAATTTTATAAAAAATATGTATATGTACATACATTTTAATCTGCATGATATTTAAAGTGGCATACTATAGGAACTAAATTAGAATTATAATTTCTGGTGATGGAACCCAAGGTTTAGTCATTTTTGAACCCCTCCCTCATCCCACTCCTGTGATTCCAATGTACAAAAACTACTGGTTAGTTTTTATTTGTAGATTTGATATTTTTATACAGGTCAGAAAGGAAGATTAAGACATCGAGAGGTGATGATGGTCAATGTAAACTTTCATATTATTTTTATTATTCTTTTGTTTCCTTCTAAGTTTCCAATATATTCTCCATCTTCTGTTAAGTTCTAAATTCATCTTGCTTTAACTTTCTTTTCTTTAAAGTTACTGGGATGGCTTGCCTAAGAGATATTCCTTCTTACTGTTTTAACATAGGGAATAAAAAATGTAATGACATTAAAAATTAACTCACATTTATAATACAGAAGATTTCTTACTTCAGCCTGTAAGTAAAACGATTTCAAGTATTAATTTTGTTCAGGTTATGTTGCTAGACTCAGTTTAAACACAAAGGATGTTTTAACTGGGGTGAGATTTTTGAATTCAAAGAACGTAATGACACATCAGTGTACGCACACGGTATAAAATTTCTAGCACATAATAGGCATTTGTGCCAAAGGAACCTTGAATATCTATGCCTCAACAGTCTGAAACTGTTGGCTATTTTCCAAGTAATATTTTTCCTTAATTTAGAGGGAAAAAAAGATGTATTTAAGCTGTCATTTAAAGAGCATGATAATATGAAGCAGATTATTTCTTACCTGAAATAATTTATATGTTTTTGTAAATTAGATGATGGGATAAATACATAGTATATTCTCCAAAAACTTTATATATCTTTCTACTATTATTATAGAAATTTTTCATGCTTGCCACATAGTAAAGTATTTCACTTAGGAACTATTAATAAAAGATGCTCATTTTTCAGACTTTGTAAAAAAATTAAATTCACTGATCTGAGGACAACACTGATAATCATTTTCAATATAAAAGAGGAGAAAAAGAAAATTCTGTTTTCCTCCAAGAAAGTAGTGGACAGGTGACATGTCCAGAGATTATTTCACGCAAGTATTTTTTTTCCCCTAACTTTATAGCTTCACCAAAAGAGAGCTGAAAAGGCAAAGGAGCTGGGATATGAGCTCTATTTAGCTTCCTGGGGTTTGGAGAATTGTTTGAGCTTTGTTGGAAAACTTTTATTATAAAGAAAGTCTGCCTCTAAAACTTTTGATTCTTTCACAGATCACCTTAATAATATGATCAGTTATTTCATTGAGCCTCAGCAAGGAGAATGAAATCTCTTTTAGGTCTTGACCAAGCACTTAATACTCATTATTTTTAAAAAGTTTTGAATTTACTCAATAAATAATCGATAAATACAAACATTAAGTTTTCTGCTTTCACATTTATTTCCCCATATTTCAGAAATTATATATTTAAGAAGAACACAGACATGTATTATTACAGGAATTAGAAAGAAGAAAATATTTCATACCCCAAGGAAAATTATTATTTTTATCATTATATGTATTCTTCTTATTATTAATGATAGCTCATAATTATATAGTGGCTTGAGAGTATATCAAGTGCTTTACATCCTTTAATTTCAAGGTTCATCAATAAATTATATTGAGAGAATATTTCCCAATTTAAAGAAGACACTGAATCCTGAGACACAATTCACGTGCCTGAATCCCTTCCGTCTCTGAAAAGGACTCCACAGAAGATTACCATCAGTCTGTGACCTAGAATATTATTTTCTGTTTATAAAAAAAATTGTAGATGATTATAAAATACTCTATGTTTTCCTGGGAGGCTCACACACTAGCCTCATGTAATGTAGTGCCTACGGACACTACAGACAAATCACCTAGATCTAAATTCTGGCTTCCACTTGCTGAAGAACCTTATATATTCACTTACTTAATTTCTAAGTGCTCAGTATTCTCACTTGCAAAATGGGAATAACTGCCTACTTTCTAGATTTTTTGGCAAGAAGATATGAGATAATTAATAAACAGCACTGAAAAGACTACTAAGCACAGCATATGCTCAATAATTGTATTTAATTATTACTATTGTGAAACATTTGCTGTAGACGGAGGCTGTGATGATAATTTTAGGTGTCAACTGGACTGGGTTAAGGGATACCCAGAGAGCTGGAAAAGCATCATTTTTGCATAAGTCTGTGAGGTTGTTTCTCGAAGACATTAGCATTTAAATCAGTAGATTATGTGAGCAAGATCTGCCCTCACCCAAAGTGAGTGGATACCATTCAATTCCTTGAGGGCCTACATAGAGCAAAAGGCAAAAGAAAGGTGATTCCTCTCTCTTTTGGAGCTGAGACATTCATCTTCTCCTGTCTTTGGACATCAGAACTCTGGGTTCTTGGGCCTTTACACACAGGTACATACACCATTGGCTCCCCTGGCTCTCAGGCCTTCAATCTCAGACTAAATCACACCACCGCTTCCCTGGTTATCCAGTTTGTGGATGGTATATCGTGGGAGTTCTTAACCCCCTAATTGAATGAGCCAATTCCCATAATAAATCCCCTTTTATATATCTTATACTCTACTGGTACTGTTTCTCTGGAGAACCCTAACAGGCCATAAATAAAAAGTATTGTGGATTCTCAATAAGAATAAAAGAAAACTCATAACCAATTTAAATATTAATGATATTAATATTAACTTAAATATCTGCATATAATACAATCTTAATGGCAATATTATAATAAAATAGTAATAATAATAGTAATAAAAAATAAAATCATTCTAAATAGTATTACTATTACTCTTATTATTACTATATACTACACTATATACTATTATACTATGTATTGTATAGTATAATAGTATATAGTATTATATATACAATATATAATATATATAGTATATTATATTACTATAATTTTTATTATTACTATTGTAGCAATAGTAATAGTATTATAGTAATACTATAATAGTAATAGCATTATTGTTATGGTATTACAATAATACTGTTAATAGTACTATTTGATAAACTTGTATAGCTTCTTAATTCTTAGAAGCCCTTAAAAGTTGGGCACATGCAATATAGACCCTTGATTAATTCAGTTCCTGCAGTCCTGAAGTACCTCACCCATTAAACAGAGGGAAAATTATACAAGTTTCACCTGTTGCAAGAATCCCAAATCTACATAGCTGAGTAAACATACCTTTAATAGAGAGTAAATAGGATTAACACTGAAGAATTTGTATTTTGACTTTGATTCCTTTGGATTTTAACTTGCAAGGATTTAATTTGGGTAATTTAATGTCTTCTTGAGAAATTTATAATGTGATGATATTTACTCAAACATGTTGGCATTTTATTATTGAATATATGCATACTGCCCTCTGATCTCATTTCAGAACCTCTGGTGAGCTATATTAAGCAATGCGGATATAAGTAAATCTGGAAGGAAAATAAATTAGGGATTACATTTTTAGTTGAATTGTTTGAAACCATTTTGGAAACATTTAATAACAAATTTCAAGATGCTCAACAATGGTCCCAAAAGAACATTTGAAACAGCAGTGATTGGTATGGGGTGATGGCACAAGAATTTCATGAAAAGATTAGTAGATTGTCATGATGGACTACCAGTTTGCTCAGGGTGGCAACACTTCTGTTTGACCAAAAGCATAACAATTACATGCAAAGTATAGAAAATACAGAGAAAATAACAGATGATTGCCACCATCGGTTTTATCTTTTTTCCAATTCCACACTCAAAGATTTCCCTATAATAGGTTTTGAATTATCTTACTGGAATTGTGAGAGAAAGAACATGGCATATTGTTTCAGCATATTCTGGGGACCTTTACAAAGAACATTTTATAAATACTTATTTATTTTTACAAATGTACACCAGTGAAGAATCCTGTCGCAAGAATCCCACCTCTTGGTCAAAATTTCCCCTACCGGCTCTTTAATTGCACAGAATGGTTGAAGTGCCTCTACTCAGGAGTTCTATAGCACAAGATTCACACCTAGAGCTGTATCTTATAGATATGATTTCTTTATATTAGTATCATCTGCTTACTGAAAGTAGGTCCCTATTTTACCTACAATGCCTGTCTCAGGACCTAACAAGGCCTGACAAATGTTGACACTCAAAAAGTGTTTATACAAAATGAACTAAGTTTGTTGCAAATATCTGAAGTTCATAAAGAGTATATTATACTTCTTTTGTATAAATCAGAGTGCCAAATGTAGCTAATATCTTCAAAATACATATGTGGAATCAGTGAAGACATAAGTAAAGAGTAATACTATTATAAGTAAAATAGTTTGTTTAAAAATAGAATTAAAACTCAGTAAGAATAAGTTTACACATATCATGGTTTCATTATATTATTTCTTCTTTCAAAAAATAAAATTTATTATTACTGTGGAATAAAGCTAGGCAAGGATGATATTCCATGCATTTTAGAGTAGACAAGCTTGGTTAACATTTCTGGTTCTATGACTGGGTAGAATAACCAGTCAGAATCACTGGATGCCAAAAGATCTCTAGCAGTTACTTGGTCCCTCCTTGCAGTTACTATGGAACAAATGTTTCTCCAAATGAGTTAATTCAATCCATCAAGAATGATGAAACTATAACATGTTTAAAAGGCATGGAAGATTGAACAAATAAAACCTTCAGAAATTGCTATATTACCATAAATGTGAATCCTTAAAACAAAGTTTTTTCTTGTTATTTGATATTTTGTCTTCTCATTTTTCTCCTCAACATTTCTTCTACTACTGAAATGAATCACAGGGACACAGAGTATCTGTTGATTACATTTTACATGGAGGTATATTGAATCTGAGCAGTCCTTCAAACAGCTTATGCATCCCTAACTGGAGTTCTCTCTCTTAAATTATATTAAATACTTCACCTGTGATTAGAACAGCATAGAATAGAAACTAGAAATGTAATTTCAGTGACCTCTGCTCCTGGTAGAAAAATGTGTGCATTTTTAAATCACATATATCTTAGTCTGAGTTTTGGGCTATATTAAGAAAATGATATAATATAGTTCAGCTCAGATTAGAAATTTGTTGTATTTCTGTGGTGTAGGACTGTATAGTTATTTCCTCTAAGTATGTATCCTAATATAAGCAAATTTCTCTGTATTTTATGATTATATAGCAATCATCAAATGGGATATGATGATGAATAAAATAACCTTTGCTCTGCAATTCTCCACCGTGTAGTGGAATAAAGAGTCAGGTAATAATTACAGTAATTGTAATCATAGTAATTATAAATAATTATAATAAATGATCTTAGTATTACAGTGAATATATGAATAGAAAACCAAAACTTACAAGTGCTTATAAAATATTAGAGCCACACCTATAATAATACTGGGATAGATCATATTCTTTTGAATCTACGTTAAACAATCCTGGAACAAGTTATTAAAAATAAAATAACAAATTAGCTATTTGCTCCAGGAAATACTTGCTCCTGGAAGATAAGATTATAAACCAAAAAGAATGGTGTCCTTATAAAGATTCACTTTAAGACTTTCTCCTACCTATGCCAATCAATAAAAGCGATTATCATACAATTGGTCCGTTTCAACCAGTTCCCCACCTTGCAGACACAGATTAAAAATAAAACAAGTGAAGAGATTAAATCCTATAAACATCCTTACCTAATTTTCTTAACTTGAAGTATGACAGGAGAGAAAAAAAATGGTTTACGTGATTCAAAGGTCAAAGACTTTATTCAGCTGATGTGCATCAGGGAGCAGCTGAAGACCAATACAGATAACCCCCTGAGCCAATGCAGTGCTGTGATTTTATGGAGTGAAGTGAGGAGAGGAGTATCTGTCATTGTGGTTTAGCTGAAGTGGCGCTTTTCCTCAGCTCTCACTGCTGCAAAATCTGTGGTTAAAAAGTTGGAAATTATTTTGGGTTTTCATGCCTATTTCTAGGGATTTTTGGTGCCATCCCATTCAGACAACTGTCAGAACAATTATTTTGAGAATAGTTTTTGCAAGCTTTGTAATTTTTGGAAGTTTAGAGAGAGGGTAGACAGAAAAAGTCAGAAGGGAAAAGAGAAGACAAAAAGTTATAAGAAGTAAAGATTGAAAAATGAAAACGTTGGGGATTATGTTTAATTCTTTTACAGGCATTACTATCTTTTAAGGTAGTGTTCTTTTTTTTCTTCCTTTTTTATTGATGCATTATAGATATACATAGTTTCAAGGAACATATGATAATTTAATACATCCATATAATTTGTAAAGATTCAATCAGTGTACTTAGTATATTCAGCACCTTAAATATTTGTCTTTTCTTTATGCTGCAAACATTCAAATTATTCTCTTCTAGCTATTGTGAAATGTACAATAGATTATCATAAACTATAATCACCCTACTGATGTATCAGGTAATGTTCTCCTTTATAGTGATGTCTTGATTAATAGATTTTTCTTATGTTTCTCTGGGGAGTTGACATATGAAAGAACAAAATATTTGAAGGATAAAGAAGGGGAAAAGACAGTTGAAAACTGGAAAAGTAGGTTATGTAAAAAAAGGAATTTTCCCTGCATTTTTAAAGTGTTTTTCGGGTTAAGAAAGTAGAGCTATTTGAATATAGACCATAAAAAAGATGTGGCAGCTGTAGGTTTCCATTGGGGCCAATATGGTATAGACTCACTTTTCCCTACTACTCTCTAAATATAACCAACTATGCAAGCAATAATTCACATACAATCATAAAAGTACTCTGAAAGATGGAAAGTAGAAAGTGGGGGATGGCTAGGAACTTCTAAACTTCAAGAACAGCACCATGGGAAATTCCCTGGGTTTTCTTTTATATCTGTCATATATTCTGGACTGGGCACTACAGAGACCTGAAAGCCAGAAGCATTAACAAGTACAGACGAAAAGGGGGAAAAAAGAAAAATAAAACTAAAAAAGCCTGCTCTATCTGACCAGAAGACTGGAAAAAAGGAAACCCAGGAACAACTTAGTAGGAAAACCTCCACTCAGTGGCTCATAGGCCTCGTCTGCCTCCAGCAATGGTAAACCAAAGTTCAAGGGACCAAATCCTCCCCTGTTCTATATCTGCTAGCAACAGCAGCCTTGATCTGCTTGTTACAGAGGCTATGGCAGACACCAGGCAAGCCAATCCACCGCATGCCCAACATCCACCAGCAATAGTTGTCTGATTTGCTTATAGCAGTAGCCACAGTAAAAATCATGATGGCTAACCCACCCACACCTGTCTACAGCAGCAGACTCCTTCATCCACCCCTATAGCACCAGAAGAATCAGTGTCTCTTAGCCTTTCAGCCAGTAGCTGAATATGATCCACAGCTTGTGTATCCTAATGCTCCAGACAACAGCAAAGAGACACACAGACTTAGTAGTTCCAGATCCTCCATCCAGCAGCAGAATACAATCCAGTGCCTGTGTCTCCTAACTTCTACGCAAGGGAAGAGGCAAACCAGACCTTGTGTCTCCCAGCCCTCGACCTGGCAACCAGATGTGAAGCAGACCTGGAGTCTTCAGAATGCTCCACTCGGTGGCAGAGAGCCACTCAGACCCTGTAACTCCTGAATCTCCACCCTGAAGTAGAAGGTAACTCAAGCAGATGTGCTCTTCCCCTAGTACTATCAGCAGATATAAAGTGGGTAGCCTCGTGATACCTAGTGGCCATAAAAGAGACCAGTGAAAATATTTTCCATAACATAGGCCTGGCATCCCCCATCCTTCACCTGACACTCTGAGAGGCCCAAGGAAATATCTTCTGCTCCCATAGAGGGCCCCAGCTGAGATCCAGTAGGAGCTTCTGTAGAGCCATAAGAATAAAATAGATTAGAACAACATTACAAGAAATGAGAAAATCAAATTGTCATTGTAGCACAAAGAATAGGCCAGAACATACATGCTAAACTTAAGGATAACCAAGTAGTAAAAGAGAAGGTTTAAATAAGGTTGTCTCCTAATATAATATACAACATATTCATGATACACCAAAAATTCATTTATCGTATCAAGAACAAGGAAAGATGTAACTGAAGCTAAGACTAAGATGAATCAGATGTTGGAACTATCTGACATAGATTTCTTATCAAACACTCTACAAATGCTTTCACAAGTACTTACATACTTTCTTGGAAATTTTGAACAAAGAAATAGAAGTTATTTAAAAAACAACTATATGGAAATCATAGAACCGAGAAAGATTATAATAATAAAAATGAAAAACTCATTGAATGAGCTTACTGGTAGAGTGAAGACAACAGAAGATAGAAGTAGTGTAACTGAAATCAATGGAATTTACTCAATCTGAAAAAGAGAGAGAAAATATATGGAAAAAAAAAGAACAAAATTTTAGGAATCTGTGACACAATAAGAATTCTAATGCTCGTATTATCAGAGAGTAAAAAGGATAGATGAAAGAATATGTGGTTGAAAAATATTTAAAAAAATAATAGCTAAAACTTATCGAATTTGGCAAAAGGCATAAACTTATCGATTAAAGCAGCGTAGTGAATGACAAATAGGATAAATCCAAAGATATTTTCACCAAGAAACAGCACATATAATCTTTATGAAGCTAAATGCAAAGAAAAAATCTCAAAAGCAACCAGAAGGAAAAAATGCATTACTAGAAGGAAATATCAATTCAAATGACAATGGATTTCTCATTCAAAATCATAGAGACCAAAGGAAGTAGCATTAACATTTTTTTTAAGAATTTATGAAAAGAACTATCAAAAGGATATATTTACCTAGTAAAAACATCCTTCAGGAATAAAAGGGGCAATAAAGAAATTCTAAGACAAAGGAATAGTATGAGAATTTGTCTCTAGCAGTCCTACTTGAAAAAAAAATGATTAAAGAAAGCTCTCCAACTAGAAAGGCAATAATAACAAAAGAAGGCTTAAACCACCAGAAAGGAAAGAACAATAACATAATTGGTAAAAATAGGGGTAAGTAAAATAAATTATTCTTCTCATAAGTTTCTTAAATCATGTTTGATGATTAAAAAAAACCTGTAATAGCATCTGTTGTGTTGCTCAATAGATGCAAATCATATATACAGACAATTATACTTCAAAAGTGTAGAGAGTAAACAAACCTAAGGGAAGGTTTCAATAATTCATTCAATGTGGTCAAAAGTCAACATCAGTAGGCTTTGATATTTAGGACAATCACTAAGAAAATTATGCAAGGCTATATACTCAAAATTAGTATAAATAAAGCAAAATGGGATTTTAACAAAGTCAAGAAAAGAGAGAAACAAGAAACAGAGAAACAGAAAACAAATAACAGACACAAATTCTAGTATCTCAATAATTACTTTAAAAGAAAATGGCCTAAATATGCCAAATAGACATGCAGATTGGCAGAGTGGGTAAAAAGTGATCCAAGATGTTCTGTATATAAGAAATTCATTTCTAACACAACATAGGTATACTAAAAGTGAAAGAATGAAAAAGTTATATTATGTTAACATTAATTTTAAAAACCTGAGGTGGCTATATTAATATCAGAAAAAAACATACCCCAGGAAAAAGAAAATTACTGTAGAGAAAAAAATGATGTAATCCAATTATGAGAGACTATAAAAATCAACAAGAATGCATAGTGTATAACAATTACATAGCATAAGAATGTATATTCACCAAAAACCAGAGAATCAAAATACGTGAAAGAAATATTGAAAGAGATAAAAGGAGAAATATGAAAAAGGTCAACATTATAGGTGGCAATTTCAGCAATCCACTATTAGCATTCATAGAACAAATAAAAAATACCAAAAATAAACAGGAATGTGATGACACCATTAACAAAGAGGATCAAAGAGATATTTATAAAACATTGCATCCAGTACAACAGAATACTCACAATTTTCAAGTCCCCATGAAAAATTTTTCAGGGTAGTCCATATCCTGGGACATAAAAACAAGCTTCAATAAATTTAAACAAATGAAATGGTATGGACTAGTTTTTCTGACCATAATGAAATCAAACTGGAGGTCAATAATAAAACAACAATAGGAAAATTTTTGAATATTTATAAATCAGATAATATACTTTCAAATCAATGTATGGGTCACACGGAAGTTCAAACCAAATTTTTAAAAATGCACATATAATTGAATGAAAATAAAATGTCATATCAAAATATGTAGAATGCAGTTAAACCACTAATCAGAGGAAAATGTGTAACACTAAATGCTTACATTAGAAAAAGTTTCAAATCAACAGACTAATTTCCTATCTCATGAACTAGATAAAAGGGAGCATCATAAACCTGAAGCAAGCTAAATGAATGGAATAGTGTATAATATCAGAAATTAATAAAATTAAAAATAGAATACAATATGGTAAGTCACGATACAAACAAGAAAGAGAGAAATAAACAGAAAAAAAAGACAAAGAAAATACAAATCACTAATTATCAGGAATAAACCAAAATATCATTATATTGACTTTAGTAATTAAAAGGATAAGCATACTATGAACAACTATATGCTCGCATATTCAAAACCCTAGAAAATACTGACCAGTTCCTCAAAAGCCACGAAGTACCCAAACCCAATCAAAATTAAATAGACAATTTGAATAGTCCTATAACCATAAAATGGTAAATTTATAGATTAAAAAAACTCTTGATAAGGAAATCTCTAGGCCCAAACTGGTTCATTGGGGAATTCCAGCAAAAGTTTAAGAAAGAATTAACACAAGTATTATACAATCTCTCACAGAAAATACAAGAGTAAGGAATATTTCCCAACTTGTTTTATGAGACCAGTATTATACTGATGTCAAAAGGAGACAAAGAAGGCACATACACACAAAAGGAAAATATAAGCCTGTATTTCTCATAACATTTCATGCAATTATCTTCAACAAAGTAATGACAAACTGAATCTAGTAAAATATAAAACTATACAGTAGGATTTTTGACCAAGTAGGATTTTTCCAGGTAGCAGTGTTGGTTCAGCATTTAAAAATCAAGTAATATAATCCACCATGTCAACAGATCTAAAGGCAAAAAAGTCACATGATTATATAAATAGGAAAGCATATATAAAATCAATGACATATCAAACATACATAAAAGAAACTGAAAACTTAACAGTAGAAAACAAACACTCCAACTATAACATGGGCAAAAAAACATGAACAGACATTTCCCTAATAAGGATATAGAGATGGCAAATAAGCACATGAAAATATAATTTCCTTACCTACTAGGCAACTGAAAATTAAACGTACAAAGAGATATCACAATACATCTATCAGAATGGCTAAAATTAAAAAAAAATAGCAATACAAAATGCTTGCAAGAATGTGGGCTAATGGGATCAGTCCTACATTGTTAGCATTTATATAAAATGGTACCGTCTCTCTGTAAAGCAATCTGACAGCTGCTTATTAATAAAAAATGTAATTCCCACACACTCCACTAGTTACACTTATGTACATTTATCCCAGAAAAATGGAAAATTGTATTCATGTTAAACCTGTAAGTAAATTAATGTTCACAGCAGCTATATCTATAGTAACTCCAAACTGGAAAAAACACAAGTGGCATTCAATTTATGTATGGTAAAACAAACTCAGGTATATCCACATCCCAAGATACTACTCAGCAATAAAAAGGAACAAACTATTGACACCTGCTATGATTTGGATGACTCTCCAGAGAACTATGCTGAGTGAAAGCAAGCCAGTCCCAAGAGGTTACATACTGTATCATTCCACTAATATAATATTCTTGAAATGACAAAATTATAGAAATGAAGAACAGATTAATTATCTCTTGTGGAATTTGATGTGTTATAAAAGGCTACAGGAGGGATCCTTGTGGTAATGGAATTTTTCTGTGCCTTCACTCCTGTAATCTATATGAGCCTACACATTGATAAAATCATGTAGAACTAAAAACACAGAGACACATATGAATAAATAAAAGTTGAGAAATATGAAAAAGACTGATAGATTGCATCAATGGAAAATACTGTTTTTGATAGCATGTACTATAGTTTTGCAAGATATTACCACTTTGGAAACTGAAAAAGGAGTACATAGAATCTCTTTGTGTTATTTCTTCTATGCATGTTCATACAAATATTACAAAACTAAAAAGTATATTTAAAAAATCTGTGCCAGCATAAAGTAAAATGCTCTTCATGAGTAATGTGTAGAAAGCCTAAATAATTAAAAATAATAGTCTCAGATTAGATTAGTATGGTGTATTGTGTCTGTTGAATTAGAAGCTATGAAGAATCTGAGCCTTTGCCCTACTTGCAAAGATGCAAGACATTCGGATTGGAAACACAGATGTTTATTACTTATGGAAGATGTGCCAGTCAGAATAAAATCAGCCTAAATCCCCAATCTCCAATCTCCTTGGGGTTTTATAGAAAGTGCCAAATGTTTCCTATACGTGCAGTGGGATATATTAGAGAAGAGGAATTCTGAAATTAGAATCTGATTCTTATCTTATGTAGGGCTGTTGGTTTCCTGTCCATTCTTCCTACCAAAGAGAGAATGGGACCTTATTATCTTTAGTGTTGAATCATATCTGAGCAGAGGAGAGTAGCTTTATTATTCTGGAATGGCATTGGAGAGGGAAAAATTATTTCATTCCTATACTGGCCAGAAAATAAATTTACTTACAGACCGGAAGGGAAACACTATTTCTAGCTTCCAAGCATGTTTATTCTTCAGATATTTTAGGCATTTTTGGACAAAATTAAAATGCTCATGGATTTATAGAACCAAGATTATAGTTGATGATAAAGGGAGATAACAAATAACTACAATATATAAATAAGGATTATTATAGACATATATACAGAATGTTAAAATCAGTAATTATAAAAATATTTAATTTTTAAGAAGAGGGAAAT
Organism: Avahi laniger; assembly: GCA_963575035.1. NCBI lineage: Eukaryota > Metazoa > Chordata > Mammalia > Primates > Indriidae > Avahi > Avahi laniger. The sequence continues at coordinate 26,254 of CAUYSK010021300.1, forward strand.
GAGAAGGAACAGACCAAAGGCAAGAACATCAGTTATGAGACAGTTATAATAATCTAGTCTTAGGACAAAGTGTACCTGAAAAACGATGGTCTTAGAAGAGAAGGTATTCAAGGAATTTTTTTAAAGAATATTTGAAAAAGCCTCTGTTCAGCCTCCTCCACTAATTGACAGCTTTGGTTGCCTAGAGACTGAGACCACTTAATGAATTTCCATTGTTCAGTAATCATGCCTGATTGTATCTCAGACAGATTATAGATAGGTTCAGCATTCAGGGATAGAAATATATAATAAGCAGAGGTACCAGGTGCCCACAACTCAAATTTCTTTTCTAGGGCTTCGAAAAAAGTCTTTGAAAAAGAATTGGAAACATACTAAAGTGATGGATAATGAAGAAATTTAGCCACTTGGTAGCAAAATAGTGGCTCCCTTATCCGAGGGAGACACATTCCAAAACCCTCAGTGGATGCCAGAAACTGTGGATAGTACCAAACTCACTATATAATTATTTTTCCTATAAATACATATCTATAATAAAGGTTAATTTGTAAATTAGGCGCAGTAAGAGATTAACAGCAATAACTCATAAAATAGAATAATTATGACAGTACACCATATTAAAAGTTATGTGAATATAATCTCTCCTCTCAAAATATCTTATGCTACTGTACTCACCCTTCTTCTTGTGATAACGTGAAATGATAAAATGTCAATGTGATGAGATGAGGTGAGGTGAATGACGTAGGCATTTTGACGTAGTTCTAAGATACGTCAGATAGAGGATCATTTGCTATGGGTGATCCCGGTTCATCGAGTAATGACAATATTGATGACTGGATGTCAGGAGCAGATGATGTTGATAACTAATAGTATACACAATGTGGCTACCCTGGAGAAAGGCAGGACCCAGGTCCTGTGAGGGATGGAGCGGGATAGTGTCAGATTTCATCATGCTACTCCAAACTGCAATTTAATACTTACGAATTGTTTATTTATGGAAGTTTCCATTTAATATTTTCAAATCTTGCTTGACCGTGGGTAACAAACTGTGGAAAGTGAAACTTCAGATGAAAGTGGGCACTACTACGTTAGCTTTACTATTCTTATCAGAATTATTTATGATAAAATGATTCATAAGAATAAGGTGATTCAGAGAGGCTGAGAATGTTAACGTGCATATGCTTTCTTCAGGTGAACATGTATGTCTCAAAATAGCTAAAAGAGAAGATTTGAAATGTCCCCAACACAAAGACATGATAAATATTTGAGGTGCTAAATATTCTAAATACCCCCATTTGATCATGACACATTGTATGTATATATAAAAATATCACATGTAAATGTAAAATTTTTACGTATCACTAAAAATAATAAAAAAAGAATAGTTACCTGTATAGCAAGCTAGTCATGTGACAAGCTATTATAAATGCTTAAGGGTAAGCTATAAGATTGCTTCCAACCAAGTACAAAACCTGTATCAAAATGTAGTTTCTCTCCACTCTAGGAATTTAATCAGAACATAATAGAAAATTCAGACCTCTGTACTGTGAGGCATGGAAGTGTTCTGTCTTGGAAATCGTCACAGGCAATCTAGCTTGTATACTGGCTTTGATAAACTAGTAAAGCAGTCATTACTGGTCAGATGCATTACTGTGCATTATTGATAGGCTCAAATGTAATTTTAATACAACTTTTTCTGTTGTCATAAACTATTTTTATAATATTGAATAAATCTATAAAATAGAGTATCTTGATGTATCTTAAGGAATTTCTGCATTGTCTAACATTTAAGTCGTTTCTATTTTTTCATCTTATAAATAATAATGAAATGAGTATCTTGGTGCTTAAAGATGTTGGATACCAGGGTTCATTTCATAAAGAGAGAACTTTTGTATGTAAAATTATGTACAAATATTTCAATGTGATATTTTGAAAATCATTAGCATTTATTTCTCCTGCTTTATTCATTGCACTTCAGGATATTTTCTATTTTATGAAAATACATATTAAAAGGGGAGATAAAATTAATATGTGGTGATATGCCTCATAAAATCTCCTTTAGCTTATAGAAACACTAAATGCCCAGACAACAAGCACATGGATTGTTGCTTTGTGGCAGGGGTCAGCAAACTCTTTCTATAAAGGGACATATTGTAAAAGCATTTAGGCTGTGTGGGACATACCTCTATTGCAACTAACTACTCACTCTGTTGTTGTAGCATGAAACCAACTACAGGCAATATGTGAATTGAATACCTGTATTCCAATTAAACTTTTTTATGCATTCATTTAATTAAATGTTTTACTGCATGCTTTTATGCTTAATGCTGAGGTTCAAAAAATGAATTATCACAAGAATGGATAAACAAACACTACATGCACTTCCTACTAAATTGGAACTAATTGATCAACACTGATGTGCACACAGTAGTAAAATTCAATGAAATCAAGCAAGTTTGGGAGGCAGAGGGGCTGGGTAAATTCACAACTAACAGATACAGTGTACACTATATGGGCGATGTATATACTTACAACTTTGACTCAAACTGCACAAAAGCAATTCATGTAACCAAAACATTTGTACCCCCATTCTAATCTGAAAAAACTGGATAGTTGTTAATTAATCTTACTTTTTTGTTAATCTTTTTCTATAATTTATTTTTTTCATTTTCATTCTTATTCATTTTACTGACAATTTAATAATTCTCCTACTAATCAATTATATTACAAGAATGAAGCCTCATATAGTCTGGTTTAGGAAAAAAAATTGTGACATGTGAAATGTTTTCTTAATCTTGAAGCCATATACTTACACATCACAGAAAACTGGCAGGGGCTGGAGTTGGTGTGGGTTTGAAAAAAAATTTTGATTAACGATGTTATTATGTGTATTTTCTTTGTTTTTGTTTTCTGCTTTTATTTTTTGTAAGTTATGCTAGAATATTAATTTATCTTTGCAAGCATCACCCAGAAAGTGTTGAGAACAAAAGTAGTGAGAAATTGTGATATAAAACACCTTGCCCACCCTGTTCCAGATCTGTATTTAGTGCTTATGAAAAGTGTACATAAGCTAGGATTTGCCTCTCCTCACCTCAGCAGCATGTATCCTCTGTAGGTAACATTCTATTACTATCTCCTTGCTACGCAAACCTGAGAAAAGCTATTACCTTGTTATCTGAATTGCAATCAATAGTCAGTCTTCTTCAGGCTTTTCTATTTTGAGTACTGGATATGCCAACTTATGTGAATTCAGTCTATTGCCCTAAAGATGTGATATTGATTTCATTTTTATTCCCTTGCCAAGTCAATGGGAGAAAAATTATGTAAATAGATGTGGAAAAGTCTTGAGAAATTTCTGAAGTCATTATTTGCAAGAGAAATTTCAGAAGAGCCAAAGGTACCTAGCATGAATTCCCATCTACTCTTACTTGATTCAGGAATTCAATGAGAAAGTGTGCTTCTGTACAACTCTGGAATGAGTAAAGTTGAAATTGGGTGTTGTTTTTCAAGTACGCTTGCTATAATTCATGATCACTTATCTAAAGATAGTGCCCTTGTTCATATAATGGTAGCTGTGTCGGTTGATTAAAAATTAATGCCCGTTAAGTGCACATATGAGAATAACATCTATTGAATGTTGGGCAGGGGGGAGGGGGGAGGGGGGAGAAGGGAGAGGGGACGGGTATATGCATACACAAAGAGTGCAATACGCACCACCCGTAGGATGGACATATTTGAAACTCGGACTTGCGGGGGCAAGGGAAACATACGTAACCTAAACATTTGTACCCCCATAATATGCTGAAATAAAAAAAAAAATTAATGTCCGTGGATCTCTGTCTCAGTAGGAAAATTCAGGGGGTTTCTGTTTTCTATGAACAGAACATTTATTCAATAAATATTTATTGTTGCCAGAAATATCCATGAATTTTATATGTTAGTCTGTGCTGCCCAATTTTTTTCAATAAAAGTAGCATTTATTTATTTATTTTTGTCAGAATGATCAGAATTTGAACCTGGCTCTAACAGCCACATGACCTTAATTTTCCCCTCAGCTTCTCTAAACTTTAGACAGGATTCTTCCTAACTCTAGGTACCTGATTTCCCTTTTCCTACAGCATTTACTTTTAGAAAACTTGCCATTGTGAAGTCTTTCTCTGTCTTTTGAAATGCAAATCTTTTAAAAAGCCTCTTGACAGTTTTATAATACGGGACTTCTCCCACGGCCCAGGGTCTGGGCGACTTCTTTTTGAAAGATAATGGTCGAGGAAGATGGCTTGCCTATTTCCCAGTCTCTGTGGAAGAGTAGGAGCCTAACTTTTGTTGGCTCCTTGCTCCAAGTTGTAAAACTACCTCCTGCTGCGAAAATGAGAGAAAGTTCAGTTTTCCTTTGGGTAAGGCCAATTAGCAAGCACAGATGGCCTATGAGATATTCACTCCAGCTCTTAAAACTCTTTCCACTCTTTGTTTCATGGTGCTGACTTTCCAGGCGTGGTCTGTGCTCTCTCCCCTGTTGCTGGCAATTGTATCAGAATAAAATCGATTTCTGTTTGTTCATTTTGTCTGGTGTGATTTTTCTTCAACGGCTCCACTATATACTAGCTCTGTGATAGGAGATGTGCTGCCAAGCCTTTCTGTGTCTTGGTTTCCTTGTATGAAGAAAGAGAGCAATCTATCCTTCAGAATTGTTGAGATTATTCAATGTAGTAATGTTTGTCAGCATGTGACATAGACACATATTACACAATGAATAATTATTATTTCCTTTGCACTTATCTTTCATCAAGAGAATATACTTCAAGTGCACACTCACTGACTTTTCTGGTGCTGACCTTAGCTTTCAACACATTTTACCATATCAAATGCATGGAGGAATGTGTATGTCCCTTACCTGCATCTTGGCTTTCCTAATCATTAATTTGCATGTATCTTGCTGTTGCTTCTCTCTGCTTTGATGATAATGAGAGTTGAAATCTAATCCCTAGAGTGTCTACTATAAAGAAGAATTGCCCAAGTGAGACACAACCCAAGGCTTCAAAAATTTTACATATAATGGTGGTTGATGACAAGCATGAAAACAAATAAAAAAATGTAATGCATAATTAAGTGAGAGCTATAATAGAAGTATGAGTACAAGGTGATAAAATGAAAACGGTTCCCTTACTACCTTTGAAATGTAAACAAAATTTGGCTTCGGGAAATATTTCTGGTCCATTATTTAAACTAAAAATAATGAGCCTAATTAGAGCAATTGTCTGGTTCTAGTGACTGGGTTTCCCACAGTAGAGAAACCTGTCTAGCATCCAGGACAACTGGTTCCTGAATAGGTTTCCTCAAATGTTGCCTGACCCTCTTCTGTCCTCTAGTGGTAATCTGTAGAATTACATCACACTTAGTTCACGTTTGACCCATCCTTTGTTGAAAACAATTGTTCAAAATTCTGCATGCTAAGATACATTGTATAAGCAAAAGAACTCCATGAAAAATAATTTCATGTTCTCTGAAAATAAAACAAAAAAATACTTTCACCACAGACAGGCTCCACATTGATCGCTGGTTCTATGTTGGCTTCACCAGTTAGTTGCCATGTTTATTTGCAGGGAAGTAGTGATACTAATAATATAGCATGACTAAAAAAAGGATAAAATGTAGAAGCAAACTTTACAGAGTATTTATTATGTGTCAGTAACTCTATTAAATGTTTTGCATGCATTCTTTCATTTAATCCTCATAATAAACTATAAGGTAGATATGATAGATAAAGAATCTGAGGTTGAGGATGGTTAAGTGTCTTCTGTTCAAGATCACACAATTACCAAGTGAAATATTTGAGATCTAACCCACCATCTGACTCAGAGCCCTTACATTTATCCATTATGCATTCTTCTCTACCTATCGAACTCACTACAAATAAAGTCCCACAGGCATCAATGGATTTCAGCCAGAGTCCAAATGTTATCATTCTTTTGGTGCATATTTTCCTCTAACTGTCTCATTTCTCTCCTATATATTTCCAAAATTATTTTTAAAATTTCTACAGTGGTTAATGCCACCTCTTACCTTTTCATTCATACTTCAATCCACCTTGGCTTCTGGCTCCAAACCTGGCTACCGAAAATGTTTTTCTTAAGGTTACCAATGACCTCTATCAGGTACCACGAAACACCAATGGCGAACGCAGATTCCCACAGATCTTTACTTAAACTCTCAAGAGCATTACACCCAATATACTCACAGCTTTTTAAAAACATGTTCTTCTTTTGACTTTTGTTACATCAGTTTTTCAAGTTTATTTCTTGTTTTTATTCCTCCTTCTCCTCCTTCTTCAGCTATGTCTTCATCTTCATCTCTGTGGATGCTTTTAAGTTTATTTTTTAAACTCACATCCTCTATTTGATTTCAGGAAAAACAATTTTTCTTTTCAACTTCACATTTTGGCTCTGAATTCACCTCCAGAGATTAAAAGTAAAAATACATTTATCCCTTTTACAGCCATATTTGTATTTCTAGCTAAGAATCTTCCTATGAATCCCTAATCTCATTTTTGTGTAATTAATTGACATCTCCTCTTTCAAGTTTCAAGTTTATCTGAAGAAAATATAACCTAAGTATTTGTCTTGGTTCTGCACACCATATAACAACATCTCTGTCCATATCTATTAAGCTACCTTCTGTCTTACCTCAGTAATCACCACATATTTATCTACCCTGCTCTTCAAACTGAAAACGTTGAAGCCATGCTTAATCTCCACTTTTTTCGCCCTAATCCCAAGATACAACCCATTAGGAATTCTGTCTTTGCTCTCTTCTCCAACTTCCATTCCAACAGCATAGCACAGGACAATGACATCAATCTCCATGACTACTGCAACAGCCGCCCAGCCTTCTCACCTGTTCCATTTTAGCCAAAGTCTACCTGGTCCTTTAAAATGACCTTCTTAATGTTATAATACTACTTTTTCCACATGCCTTCTCAACGTCATTTCACGGTTTCTCATTCCACTTACAAAGCAACCCAAACACTGCCTGGCCTTCCACAGTTTGGCCTCTAGCCATGTTCTCCTCTCCTCGTCAAAACTCCAGCTACTCTGGTCTCCTTTCCTTTCCTCACACACCACATTCCTATTTCCGACCCTTGGTTCCTGGATCCTTATATGCGAGCTAGGAGAAAAACAGCGTCACATATATTGATGCTGTTTAAGGACTTCTACCATACCCTACTAATTTTCCTGTCTCAAAACAGTGTCCCCATTCAGCTAACAATATCCAGGTGATCAACATATTTACTCTTCCTGCTTGGCTATATAATTTTCCCTTATCACTTATCACCTCCAACATAATATATAAGTTTCTTGATAACTATCTTGAACTTTTTTTAACTTTTCTCCACTAGCATGTAGACTTCATTAGGTCAGAAATCTTTGATCTGTTCATTTCTGTGACCACCTGTAACGGGGTGGTATATAAAAAAAGCTTCAAAATTACTTGATGGATGAATGTCAAAATGATTGTGTCATTTTAAGAAATCTTTATCACGTGAAAAAAAATACCAAATTGTGAACAACATGTTTTGGCATACCCATTCAAAACCTGTCTACTTTTAATCAAATTCTTTTGTTGACACTGTTTGAAAATGAATTTATATTATCTGGCATGAGAAATAACATCCATTATTTTATTGGATGTTTATTGGATGGACAAATATGTTTATTGCTCATTTGTTATCATGCTTTCTAGACATCTTTTGAAAACCAAAATTCTAAAGAAAACTCAGATATAACTCATGTATACGGAGCTAATCTAGACTGTCAACACGTTATTATTTTTCACTCATTTTCATGTTACTACATGAGCACAATATAAAAAGCATAGGAGAAAAATGCCCTTATTATAAAATAAGAATTGCTAGAGCATATATTTTTGTTCACTATTGTAATGCAGTCTTCAAATATGCAGGTACTAAATTCACCCAATTTGACTGTTTTAGAAATGCTAAAACACAAAGATTTAATTTATCAAAGTGTTTCTTAGAATCCAGCCAGTTGCAAGAAGAGATTCAAAATTACTAATGTTTTAGAATCTGTATTTTACTTGACAGTTCAAATATATTTAAGTATAATTCAATAAAGTCACTTTATTTTAGCAACCAGGAAATGAAAACAAATCATAGGAAGGCTCTGTATTTTAAAAAGAATAAAATATATTCACAACTTTAGAAGCAAGATACCATGGAGTACTATTCAGCAGCACCTCTTGTATACTCCTGGATAGAGCTGGAATGCATTCTACTAAGTGAAGTATCCCAAGAATGGAAAGACAAGCACCACGTGTACTCACCATCAAATTGGTATTAACTGAAGCCAGACTTTTTTTTAATTTAATCTCTTACTCAAATAATGTAATAAGTATTATAGTTATATGAATTCCAAAGTCAATATAAAATGCATAGTTTTATTGTGTTTTCTTTACTTTCTTGTTCTAGGCTAGCTGATTAGATGTTCTTAAAAAAGATTTGGAGAATATAATTGAAAAAGTGAAAGTATATAGACAACATTTTCCTGAACACATTATTTTCATTGTGGTATCATTAACTCCTGTCCCTTTAAATATTTTTTACATTTATTTCCAAATATTTTTCTGGTCCTGTATTACATTACTGACTTGAGATCCCTTGTATAACCCAAACATTTAGGAGAAAATAAATACACATGATTCATTTTTGAATAATCTTATTGTGCTTTTAATTTAAAGAAAGCATTTTTGTCTTGTTTTATTTCCTACTGTTTTAAAATAATTCTTTATGGACTAAGGAAATAGATCAATACTTGTACATTATTTCAATAACATATTGTATTTTGAGTTATATTCAGATATAATATATATGTATAAAATTCAGAAATAATAAGTACATGGTACAATTATTTTCACAAAGTGAATATACCTTTGTCTTTGTCACTTAAATCAAGAAATAGAATGTTGCTTTCCACACATTCTCTTGCTTTCTAATTCCATGGATTATATTTGTCTTTTTATAACTTTATGTAAATAAATCAGTCAATAATGGACACGCTTGAAACTCTGACTCAGGTGGGGCAAATGTAAACTAAACATTTGTACCCCCATAATATGCTGAAATAAAATAAATAAATAAATAAATAAATAAAACCAAAAAGGAGAATTTTTGTTTTGCTTATTTTATACATTATTATGGTAAACAGATCAATGTCATAGTATGTAGCAATAACTAATTTGTTTTAATTGTGCTATAGTAATACATTGTAAAAAGATATAAAAATTCTTATCATGCTTCTCTTGATTGATAGCTACGTTGCTTCTGTTTTCTGACTATTGATAACAGTGCTGCTATGAACATAACTGTACGTATCATTTGGTGAACTTATCAATACATTTCTGTTTAGTATACACTTATAAAGAGAAATGCTAGGCCATAGATCACGTATGAATTCACCAGTGGTAGAAACTATCAAATAATTTTCCAAAATTCTTTTATCAATGTATGCAGTGCATATTAGTTCCAATTAATTCATATGCTGGCCAGGAAAAAATATGGATTTATATTCTTTTGTTGACCAGATACTTCAGCACCTTTTCATACATCCATTTACCATCTGGATATTTTCTTCGGTGAAGTGTCTTTATTATCACTAAGACTTTGCTTATTTTTCTATTGGGTTGTTTGATTTTATTGATTGAATTGAAGAGTTCTTCTATTCTTTATACATTCTGTTGGATAAATGTGAGCATATATGTGTATATATCAAAATGTTTATATATCTAATACACAGGTATATATGTGTGTGTGTGTGTAGTTTTTCCCACTCTTTTTCTTGTTTTTTTAGTGACAAAGAAAATTTTAAATTTAATTAAATATATATATTTTTTCTTATCCAAAACAATGATTTTCAAGAACCACACTTTTCCAGGATCCATTTTAAGACATCACATTGCATTTTGTTGTTATGGATCCTCACTATCCCCTGGTTTGGACAGTTTCAGATTTTCCATATTTTTCATGATCTTGATAATTTTATGAATATTGTTCAGATATTTGTAGAACAGTCCTCAATTTGGTATTACCTGATGTTTTTTTCCAGTGAGACTGTGGTAATAAATTTTTGGAAGAATATCATAGAAATTAGCTGCTCTTTCCACATAGCATAGCTTTGGGGATTTGCAATTAAAAACATTACATCACTGGAAAAATTAACTTTGATAACTGAATTAGGTAGTGTTTGCCAGTTGTTCCACGGTAGTTAGCACTCTTTTTCCCCCTTTATACTGTATTCTTTGTAAGTAAATCATTAAGTCTAGCCCATACTTAAGGGAAAGGATATAAAGTTATAGCTCCTGAAGGGAGGGTATCTGAATATATCCATCAATAGATAGATATAGATATAGACACACATATTATGATTTAATATGTTATTTGAAATTCTACTCTAATATTTTTCCTTCTTCCACATTTATTTATTTATTCAATCACTTATTTGTTCCATTATATACTCATCAATACCTATTTTCTTCTTTGGGTTATCATCAAATACTATCATTATTAATTGTATCTCAAATTGTTCTAGTTTTGGAACTCTATAAGTCTGGATCCTCAGTCCTTCTGATGTGTCTCCATTATTAATATTTGAATATTCTTTTTCTTTCTGCCACTATACAATGCTCCAAGTTCATATTTTTCTTTCCCTATCCCAGGCCTAGGATCACTTATTTTTCCAAGGATTCCTATATTACATTTTCTTAATGGAGAAAATTAAGAATTTAAAAAATTAAGTATTTAGAAACCAAGACATGGGTTGTGCTAACAGCTATTGGTGTGTCACTGCTGACAGGCACCCTCAGTGGACAGAGCCAGGAAATATATGTATATAAACTGACTCATGCTTATTTATTTATAATCATACAAATAATAACATATCTTTATAACATATCAGATATAATATACAATTATATATAGTCATATATTATGTTTATGTCTATTGATATATCTATCTACCTACCTATGTCAGTAAGAGTGTATAGTAAGGTAAACAAGGCTTCATACTGATAATTTTGCCTCCATTCTAATAAACATCACAAGGTCCTTCTATCATTTTCCTTTGCTTACCTTTTAATCTATGAGAAACTTGACTTATTATCTACCATTAATTTACTTATTTGTTCAACCTCTCAGTAAAAACAACTCTAATATGTAAAAGTAGCTTCAGAATTATTAATACTAACGAAGGTTTTTCTGAAGTTTATTTTAGTAAGTTTTCTTAATGTCCTCAGTTCTCTGATGGATTGAAGTGTTATGGCTTGGTAGATTATCTGGCTTATTTTTTTTTTTTTTAGAGTGAACAGTACAATGATGATCTCTTGCAATAGTTCCATATCTGAACTAGAAATACCTGTTTTCTATTTTTATGTGGATGATTAACTCATAATTTCCAGCCATTTTCTCTTATCATATACATTTAAGGGTACTCACTTAGGTAACACTGTCTCTGTCCTAGTTTTAATTAGTATTAGGTTTGTTAATTATTAAAATAAAAAATTCTTTTTTTATTAATTTGATGATGTCTTCTTTGAGCATGGTTATGTATATGTATCGTATGTATATTTTCCAGGTATCTTTGTGTTATATTTAGTACAACCTCAGTGTAATCCAAGAATGTATTCTAGATGATTTCAATCTTTTGATTTATTTTTAATTCTGGTCTAATTTATGATAAGTTTTTTAAGTATTTTACATTCTTGGACAATGTTTACTGCATAGTTGTGGTAAAAGCTTTGTATATATTAATAAGGTAAATTTTATTAGTAATATTGGCTCATTCATATTTTTACTGACATTTTGTCTGTACGTTCTGTGTACCTCTGATAGAAGAATATTTAAATCATCTAATATAGGAATTTGCTTTACTTTTTTCTTTCCTTCTTTTCCTCTACTTCTTTTTTTATTTGTTTTCCATATTGTTGTTTTTTGCTTTATAGACTTTGAAAGTAGGCTATTAAATACAGAAACTTTATAATAGATGGATATGTTTTTCAACAAGATAATCTTTTTATCTCTAGTAATTAAATTTCTTTAATATCTCTTATGTGTTATCATAATATAGACACATACATTTTATTTTGGATGATCAATTTCAATTATTTCACCTTCAAACTTTCTGCATAACAAATCCTTTATATTGATTATACACAGCCTACCTTTGGCTGTTATTTATTTTGTATTCTAATTATAGTTAGAGCATGTCATGCATTTATACTTACCATAATCTGCCATTTGTGAAGTGCTTTTAATTTGTTCCACCTGCTCTGTACACATGCTTTCTTATTTCTTGAATTTTTTGATTAATTATTTTCAGCTTTCCATTTTTCCTTGTGTTTAGTAATTTTCTAGAAATTAAAACTTCCATCTTGATTTAGCAATGACTAATACTAATTGATGATTTTACACTCTTGTCATTAGAGAAAATATCAGAAACTTAAAATACTTCAACTACATTTATCTTTAATCTGATTCTGCTCCTTTCCAGCATTTCATACTCTGCAATCCTCAGCCCATTCCATCAGATTCCTTTAGGATGGTACTCTCTTCGAGTTCAGTGTTACTGTTTACTACATAAACATATATGTACAAACTACTTCAAGGTGATTAATGTATTGCCACTTCTGGCAACACAAGAGTTGTTAAAGTTATAGTTTATTTTTAATCAAAGTAGCAAAACAAAACAAAAAATATTTTTACAAGTGAGTCTAGCCTTTAGTATTTCATATTCCATATTAGAAAGTTGAGTTACAGATTTATTATGAGAGATCATTTTTAACACCACATTTTATAAAGTTATGTTTTTCTAAGAACACTCAGCTCCTATTTTTTTCCATTTTATGTTACGTCAGTACTGGTCTCTCTATTTATCTCAGCATTCAAATTTAGTGTCTACAATTCTCAATACCTGGCATCCAAGGCAATGGCTAAGCCCTACATAATTAACTCTCATTTATTGCTCAAAAGTTCCTTCTTTAATTTGTTCTGCATAATCAATTATCTAAAAATTGAATTCAGTTTTGCAGAATATACTACAAAAACTTCCTAAATTATTTGCTTGTTTTTGTTTTTCCTCTTTAATAGAAAAGTATATTTATCTAAAATGCTAATTAATATAATATGTTCTCACCTTGGTTAAACTCTATAAATAAAATCTTCCTCAATGCCATAAAATAAAACACAAGCATCACATTACCTTTAATATCTTCTACAACTTGGCCCTTGTTTATTTTTCTAGCCTCATATTGTGCCACTCTCCCTTTTTCATTTTTTTTATACCAAAACTATGGATAATTTTACAGGCTGTGTCCAATCATTGATGAGTGTCAAAGAAGGAAGGAAGGAAGAAAGGAAGGAAGGAAGGAAGGAAGAAAAGAGGAAAAATAGATTGTTTCATGAATTACGGTCAATGTAATATATTGAAGCAGGTGTTTTGAGAAAAGATATGTAAGTGGTATGAAATTGAACACCTGGCAAAATACTATAGCCAATGTTCAAATGAAAAAAATAATAGAATATTTGAACAAAAAATATTTTCAAATTTTTAAAAACAGTCTCTGTGAATTGTAGTGATCAGTCATTAGGATTATTAAATGATCATGTTATTGCCTTTATTCTTATTGAACAGTCATACTATTTATTTTCTGTATAATTCTTTTCTAAAGAGAAGACAGTTTTACCAATCCATATTAAAAACTGAAGTTCTCCTATGTGAGTCTAACATCTGACCATTGCTGGGGGAAAACTTGTCTATAAATTAGCAAATATTTATTGTCTGTTAGAGAAAAAATTTCCAAATGGACATTTTACCTTTGCTGTGATATAAGTAACAGATTCAGTGATACTCTACTGCAGCTCAATGAAAGGGCATGGAATTAATTTTAGAGAAATTATTTAAAAGGCTTAATTTTTACAAAGGTCAAAATGATTATAATGTAGCAATTGTTGAATATTTTTATGACCCTGTGAAACGAATCTTACAGAAGTGTTCCATCGTTTTAATTTGAAGTAAAATACTAGTCTTTTTGTCTGAAATTTAGATGACCTCATATTATATGGTATATTATGTATTCATTTTAAACAATTCAAATAGTACAGAAAAATTTTCAGGAAAAAAAAGTGAAATTGCCTAAGCGCCCATTTCTAAACACTTAATATTTTGGAACACACACACAAAAGAAACCATGTGTGGATGCAGTTTTGTATTTATGGGACATATTTCCACAGCATTAGGAGGCTACCTGAAGGTGTTTCTTCTGTTTTCTCCTGTAAGGTATTTGTTTCTTCTACATGAAAATAAACATAAATGTCATCATTTCGTAACTTGTTTTGCATATGTAGAAGTTCAGAAAAATGACAATCATTTTATTTACACAAATTACTGCTGGAAGGGTATGTTTATGGTACCAGAAAGAGTAGTTAGCAATCCTTAATTAGAATGTTTGTTCCATTTTTTTTTGTTTTCAAACTTAGTTTTGATCATATCAGAATCTAAGAACTCTGGTTTGTAGACAAACAGGGAGATACAGCATTGAGAACCTAGAGGGAATAACAGAAGAAAAGATGAACATCAGGATAATCTAATCCCGAAGAGAAAATGAGTCACATACGCATGCAGATCTACGGACTTGAAAAAAATATGAAACAATATGTACAGGTCTGCTAACGTACTTAGACCTGGGGGAATGGGCGAGATGGCAGACCAGAAGCAGCCCGCACCTGCCGTTCTCAAAGAGAGGATCAAAAGTTGCGTTAGGTCACCAACGGATGAACAATCTTGCAGAAGAGCATTGTGAACCATCAGAAAAGTGATTGGATCCACCCAAAAAGAGAGGAAGGTGTGATGATCTGTTTGGCAAGAGCAAACGTTATCTGGGGGAAGCGCCCACAAGTGCCGAAGGGCCTCTGAGAGAACGCTAGGACTCCACGCTCCACCTCCTCCACCCAGGAACACTGCAACCCAAGCTGCAAGAGCTGCCTTCCCGCGTCCTACAGCAGGCCTCCAAACTGATCAGGGAGCTGCCTGAAGACTGAGCAGCAGATGGCAGTGGAGAGCAAGCACACTGGGGACCTCCTGGCTTCTGATCCCTGGTTGCTGCAACTGATGCCATTCTCAGCTTTCAGCCCCGGAGCATCCAGTCTACACAGAGGTTGGCTCCACTGCAGTCCCTGCTTAGCCAGGGAGGAAGTGGGGAGAACAGGCGCTCTCACATGCATCTATCTGGATGCTGTGTGCGTGACCCTAGTCCTGCCACGGCCACCAAGGGATCGGAGCAGAGCACGTGCCCATGGCCTAGCATCTGCTTCTACTTTCAGGATACCACCGCTGCAGTCACCTAAGCAGCATCACAGAGGCTGCTGCAATCAGACGAGGGAGAGCTCCCGCCCCCATGACTTGCTGTGTACTAATGGGCTGCCCCACCACCAGCAGTGAAACCACCACCCACCCAGCCACCAGCCAAGGTACTGCAACCTGGCCAGCTGACATGACCCTACCCTCCATGCACCCTGGCTGCCATAAGCACCACGTGCCCCTGTGGCCGCAAGCTACGGATCACACACTGGAGACCCCACCCACGCCATGCACTGCCTATGTGCAGTGGCACTACTCTCTCCACATGGCTACAGACCCTCCTATTGCCACAGATCTGCTCACTGAGAGCCGCCCCTGCTGCAGTGCCACCACTGCTCCTGGACCTGAGCAGAGCAAACACTCACAGACCTGCTACTCTGGCCATCATGTAAATAACCTCACTTAGCTGCCACTGCACCACTGCAGCGAGGTCAGAGCAGAGCAAAGTTCCACACCACCCACCTCTGTGAACAGAGACTTGCTCAGCCCCCTGCCCAAACTTCTAACAGTGGCCTGGGGACCAACTCACCACTCTCCCCAAATATCCTTTAACACTGGACTGTGACAAGCACATAAGAACAAGGTCACACAGGAGGAAAGCTGCGTTATATACTCTCAGTGCGTCCATCTCTCTCCGCCAGGTCAAATCTCCAGAGCAGGACACAAGTGTTCCATCCAGGGATCTCTCCTATTTTCACTAAGTAGGATAGGTCCCAACACAGAACAACAGATGCACCACAAATTTATCTGCCTTGAATTGAGAGAAGAGGATTCAGATGAGAAGGAACCAGTATGAGAACTCTGGAAACACAAAGGAATGGGCTATTTAACACCCCCGAAGGATCATAGTACGTCTCTATTAATGGAACCCAACATAAAGGAAATTGTCAAACAGCCAGATATGAAATTCAGAGTATGGATGGCAAATAAAATAAATGAAATTGATGAGAAAGTAAAAAACCAACACAAAGAAATAAAAAAAGTTCAGGACATAAGTGAAGGAAGAATGGAAGCTAAGAAATTAAGCAACAACAAGAAAACATTGCAAAGAATTTTCAGTTTCTGTAAGGAGACTCAGAAAGGCTAATGAAGCCCTTTATAGTTACTAAAACATCTTTCTAAATTAAGTTGATTTTTCAGCAGAAGGTATCAGGTTATACTTTTCTCACTGCTGAGTGTAAACCTCATTCTTTTATAAACTCAAATGCCTGAATGAGATTTACTTTAGACATTATATATTAAAATAAATAAATAGAAGTAGTGCCATTCTTGTGTTCACTCATTTACTCATTCATTCATCTAAAGTTATTTATTGAGAGTCAGATCATGCAGGCTTCTGTAGACCATTTTAAGGGCTTTTGCTGTACCACTGCATATGAATTTTACTGTACTAAGGAATTTGCATTTATCTCTGTCCTTGTAGGGAAACTATAATAGTCTTTGAATCCACTCAGTAATATAATTTGTCAGTATGTAAAATAGATCTTTCAAGTGTATTTGAAGTGCATAAGGGAAGAGAGAAGGTAGGTGGACAGTGACAATGAATACAAGAACTTACACTATGGTTGTTGACAACATTTCCATGAACTGATAATATATGCATGATTGACAGAAAAAACAATTTGCAATATTGCACTGTGGTTAAAAATTGGTTCCAGACACAGACTACGTTTAAATCTCCCACGTACTAGCTAGGGTTTCATGGGCAATTACTTAAGATCTCTGAGGCCCAAATTTCTGATCTCCAAAATTGGGGTAGAAATAATGTTTAATTCACTTCACTGTTAGGAATTTGTATGAGTTATTATTTGTAAAAGATCTTGAAACCATTCACTGAACATGCTAAGTATAAAATAGATGAGTCTTCAATAAACTTTGAATTCTAAAAAAATATATATAAGTATTATATAAAAGAATAAATCTACTTGTGTAGCTTGAAAAATTTTTAAAGATGACTCCTTTATATTCTGAACATATTACTTGGTTCATATTTTGTTTTCTTTGAATGATTAAGAAAATAGTAGAATTTGTCAGCTGCCTCCTTGTGATATAAATTGCTTTCATAAACATGATCACAAAAACAATCCTACTTTTATCAATATTTTCCATTGATGTAGCATAATTTCCTCATTTAAATATGTTTAGACATGTTTTATACAGAACAATGCTGATATATGTCGGAGTGTTGAAAAATAGTAAAATATTATTTTTATTTAAGAAGTATTTAGATATTAAGATAATTGTTTGGATTTATTCATGTATATAAAAGATAAAAATATGAAAATATATAAAATAAAAAATTATTGCACAAAAATACATTAACTCAAAATGCCACCTAATAACTGTGATATTTTTTCTTTTCAAAAATTATATGATGTTGACATTATGATCAAGTTACTTCCTTTCTTTTCAGGAAGTTAACATCACAGTCTGGATATTATATTTTATGTTGCATTTTGGTAGAAACCGTCTCTTTATCAAGAGGTTATATATCATTATAAATTTTGTGATATTCCCTTATTATTTTTGAACTGATATTTCTAAATTTATCATCTCTTTCATAGGTTATGTTCTTGATTATCTTTATAATCCAATGCTAATTTGGTTAAACAAATTCTTGCATTATCTCTTATTGTTTTTGAAGTGATTCACAGATCATCTGAGGGATATTGCTATTTGCTTTGTTCTTAAATCATATATAAAGAAGTGATCTCTTTAAATAAAGTTAAAGATTTGATAGTTTATGGAAATATATAACTCCATATATTAAAATTTTACTTAACATCATTCTGATAACATAATTTTATTCTGAACAAAATTGTACATGTACAGCTGAATTTTTTCTATGCATATTTATTTTCATTATATTAGCAGATATACATCAATTTTCCTTATCCCCGGTGACATTCTCATTTACCGTTCTTTACTTATCCAGAAATGTAGCCCAAGTATATCTCAGAAAGCAATGACTTTCATAGACTCTTTGAACTATCTTGAGATAATACTAGATTATCAATGAATTCTGCTAATGGGGTCCCTGAGATCTAAAATGATATAGTTAATGTGTTCAATAACAAGATTTATATGAAAATCAGTCTATATCAGGTAGAATAACTTGACCTTTCAAGATCATTTTATGATATCCAGTCCCAGAAATACATTACATTAGATGAAATATTAACAGTTTCTAAGATATTTCAAATAAATACAATACCGCTTTTGTTATGGCTACATAACTCCTAACAGAGTAGCCTTCCTGCAGATAATAACTATAAACTCTAAACAATTTTTTAGAAAGAATAATCTGAGGGAATTGCATGGTGAACAAGAGGAGGCACTGTCAATGCTTTGAAACAGAGAATTGGATATCAGAAACATATTTTTATGGCATTTACCCTAAGAACAGGCCACAGCTGGTGTACATAGTAAAACAATAAAAAGTATGCAAATTGTAAATTAAAATGTATTGGATGAATTAAATCTTAGATCATATACCAGAGAAGAGATGATTTATAACTATAGGATAGTTCTGAGGAAATTAAATTAAACTCAGTGGACAAAGAAGACAAAATGAATATGTAAAAGAGAAAAAAATTAAAAATGAAGGTGAATAGAACTACTTTAGCATAAGTTGTAGGGACATTGTGCTTCTAATAAGAAAAGTGCATAGGTTAATTAAAAATTGACAGGCAAGAACTTTTTCTTGGTAGATACCTTATTATAACATACAATCTCTTGGAAGATACCAGTAGAAGACTCTACGCTTCCTTTGTATACACGATATCAGCAACACAGGATTAACAAAAACAAAACTAATCAAAGAAAAATAGATAAAAAATGTAAAACAAATAAAGAGCTGTTGAAACAGGAAATATTTTAGAAAATAGGGGGAGAAAAACTTCTTTTATGAGGCTAGTATTAACTGAAGTGAATATATAACAAGGTAAAATGAAAAAGATGTACAAATCTTTTATAAACATTGACACATTTTAAAATATCAACAAACCATTTTAAAATATCAACAAATCAAATCGAACAATGTATAAAAATAGAATACAGTCTCAAACATTTTAAAGGCATCTAAAAATTCTACAGTTAACATTACACTTAATGGTAAAATATTGAATTATATTTTTCTAAGACTAGGAATGTGTCAGAGATTATCACTTTCGCCACTTCTAGTAAAGCATTGTACTAGAGAGATTATCTGATGCAAAAAGGCTAAAGAATTGAAAGTCATAAAGATTTGAAAGAAACAAAATTTTCCCTATTTGAAGACATATTTACTTACCTAGAATAAAAATTGCAAAATTCTATAATGGTACTAATAAATGAATTTGGCACAGTCCAGAAAATAGTCAATACATAGACATCAATGTATTTTTGTGTGCTAGCCATTAAAATACGTAAAGTTAAATTTAAAAAGAGCCATTCATAATAGCACCTATCAAACAAAATGGAACAAAATCCCAGGAACAAATTTAATAAAGATGTCCAACACCTCTACATGAAGTAAATATTATAAATCATAATTTTTTAAAAAAATGTAAATACATGAAGAGATACACCATATTTGGGATATTTATTATTGTGAAGATTACAGTCCTCCCCAAATTTAGTTAAAGATTTATTGCAATTAAAATCCAAATTCAAGCTGACTATTCTCCAAGCTCATCTTGTGTATGTACGTTCTTTTTATTTTTAATTTTATTAAATTTTTAAATTCTGTCATAGTTGTAGACTTACAAAACAGTTGCAAGAATAGCACAGAAAGTTACCATCTATGCCCCAACAATTTTCCCTATTGTTAACATGTTACATTACCACAGTACATATGTCATCTCTAATGACTGACAATGACATATTATTGTTATGTTGAGAAATAGTGTTTATATTTTTATTTTATTCTTTCAATTCCATTTTTCCACATACTTTTTGAACCTCCCTTATAAATATTTTCTTTGGAATTCTTCTGTATGAACATTTGTTTATTCTCCCCCATTTATTTTTTCATTCAATCACTTATATCAGTATAGGCTCATGAATATTTTATGTGTGAGCCATAATCCAATGTTACTTGAGTTATCTTTTTGCTTAAAGTATTCCATCCATGGCCATTGGAAATTATTTCAATTGGTTTCTGTATCCCTTTGAATTATCCACATAAATTTCTGATCAATTTCTTATTTTTAGTCACTATTTTTAGTCACTCTAGGATCATCTTATATATTTCTTTCCCCAACTCTAGAATCAGCCATTTCTTCAGGGAGTTCTGATCCCTCATATGGAGAACAGTATTGGAACAAAAGACATAAGTGCTCAATAGTACCAGATTGTCATTGCTTATAGGCCCTCTCGGCAGAAATAGCTAGAAAATATATGTATGTTATCATGTGAATATATACTCGTCTATAATTATGTATAGAGTAAATAAATATAAATATTTAAATTATATGTGTGTGACCATGAATTTATGTCAATGCTCTAATCCAGTGTCACGTGATTTAGTCTCTTCTCTCCAATTAATTGTCTGTAATCTCCTACTCCAACAGAGAGGAGCCTGGCTCCTACTATCTGCTACTGTTTTACTTATTTGCTGAGTTTCAATATAAATTTGTAGTGGTTTCACAACGTTATCCCATGTTCCATGGAAATGAACTTTAACAAATAAGTATAATGTTATGTAGAGTTACTTTTCCTTTAGTCTCACATTCTCTCTACTTTTCAAACTGATTTTAAAATTTGTGTTGACATACGAAGGACCTAGAAAAGTGCCAGTGGAAAAAATATCAACATTGGAGCTTCACTATTTGATTAAAAGTCTTAATTCCAAGTCACAATAATTAAGCTACCATGGTATGGTGCAAGGATAAACGAATGTATTAATAGAATAGAATAGCCTGTCCAGAAGCGGACCTACAGAGATTTCTTGCAAAGGGCCAAGGCAATTAAAGGATCAAAGAAATATTTGTCACAAATGGGTATGAATTAATTGGATATCTGCATGGAAAAAAACAAAAAAGCAGAAACTCTGACTTCAGATCATATAAAATTAACTCAAACCAGATAATTGACTAAATATAAACTGAAAACACAGAAGAAAATCTTTGTAACCTTAGTGATAGAACACTTAACACATCAACAAATCAAAAAAAGATAATAGACATCTTCAAAATTTAAAACCTTTATGTGTTAAAATATTTCATTAAATGGCAAAAGTGGTCATTCTTGTCTGGTTCCAGTTCTTAGGAAGTCCTAGCCAGGGTGATCGGTTAAGAGAAAGAAATAAAAGGCATCCAAATTGGAACAGAGGAGGTCAAATTATTCTCATTTGCTGGTAACATCATCTTATATCTAGAAAACCCTAAAGACGCCTCCAGATAACTCTGTAGAATTGAAAAATAAATTCAGTAAAGTTTCAAGTTACAAAATTAATGTACATAAATAAGTAGCATTTCTATATACTCATAATAGCCAAGCTGAGAATCAAATCAAGAAGTCAATATTGTTTATGATAGCTGCAAAATGAAATATCTGGGAATATACTTAAATAAGGAGGTGAAAGATCTCTATAAGGAGAATTACAAAACACTAATGAAAGAAACTCTTCACACACAAATCGTAAAACATCTATGCTCATTTACCGAAAGAATCAATTTTGTCAAAATGTCCATACTGCCGAAAGTGATTAATAATTTCAGTGCAATTCCATGGTCATTTCTCACAAAATTAGAAAAACAATCCTAAATTTCACATGGAATCAAAAAAGAGCTTAAATAGAGAAAGCAATTCTAAGCAAAATGATCAAATCTGCAGGCATTCATTACCTGACTTCATATTAATATTATGCTATGAAACTATAGTAACCAAAACAGCATGGTACCAGTATAAAAGCCGATACATAGATCAATGGAACAGAATAGAGAACCCAGAAATAAAAGTATATACCTACAACAAACTGATCTTTGACAAGGCAAACAAAAACATACACTGGGGAAAGGATTCCCTATTCAATAAATAGTACTGGGAAAATTGGAGAGCTACATCCAGAAGAATCAAACTGAATTTCTATCTCTCACAATACACAAAAATTAACTCGAGACTTAAGTGTAAGATCTGACAGTATAAAACTTCTAAAATAAAACTAAGGAAAACTCTTTTGGATATTGGCTTAGGCAAGAAATTTATGACTGAGACTCCAAAAGAAAATACAGCAAAAATAATAATAAATAAATGGGACTTAATTAAACTAAAAAGTTTCTGCATGGCAATAGAAACAATCAACAGAGTAAATCAACAATCTACAGAATGGGAGAAAAATATTCTCAAACTATATATTCAACAAAAGACTAATATCCAGAATCTACAAGAAACTCAAGAAAATCAGAAATAACAAAAATACGAGCAGACATTTTTCAAAGAAAATTATACAAATGTTCAACATCACTAATCATCATGGAAATGCAAAGTAAAACCAGAATAAGATACCACTTTACCCCTTTCAGAATGGCCGCTGTTAAAGTCAAAAAAAACAAAAGACAAAAAACAAAAAAAAACAGTTATTGGTGCAGATGAGGCCAAAAGGGAATGCTTATACACAGTAGTAGGATCATAAGTTAGCACAGCATTTATGAAAAATAGTATGAAGATTCCTCAAAGAACTATAAGTAGACCTACCATTCAATCTAGCAATCCCACTGCTTGTGTATCTACCTGAAGAAAAATAAGTCATATCAAAAGGACACTTATACTCTAATGTTTATTGCAGCACAATTCATAATTGCAAAGATATGGAATCACCCTAAGTGTTCATCAACTGATGAGTAGATAACAAAAATGTGGTATACTACTCAATCACAAAAGAAGGATGAAATAATGTTTTTTGCAGCAACTTGGATGGAATTGAAAGCCATTTTCCTAAGTGAAGTATCTCAGAAGTGGAAAAACAACCACCACATGTTCTTACTTATAACTGGAAGCTAAACGATAGGCATTGATGGTCCTACAGAGAGGTATAATGGAATTTGGAGACTCAGAAGAGGGGAGGGCAAGGGGGGGCAAGAGGGATCAAATATTACCTATCAGATACAACATACACTATTCAGGTGATGGTTATACTAAAAGCCCCTACTTCATCAATTCACCTTACTTACAATTTATCTATGTAACAAAAAAACCACTTATATACCTATTTTTATTGAAATAAAATAATAAGTAAAAATAAATGATAAAGAAAGATTCTATTAAAAAAAGAAAAATATTTTGAAAAATTAACCAGGATAATATGATTGATGAGTATTAGATGATGTATATGTTGATTAGTTTGCTTGTGGTAATCCTTTTTCAATGTATATGTATATCAAAACATCACATTTAAATCTTAAATGTACACAATTTTTATTTGTCAATTATATCTCAATAAAGCTGGGGGAAAAGGAAAGAAAATAAAAACAGTGTAATAAAAAGGACAAAATAATTGAACAGACATTTCAAAAAGGAAGATAACAAATGGTTAATAATCCTATGAAATGATATTCAATATTGTTAGTCTTCAGGAAAATAAAAATTAAAACCACATCCCAAAATATGCTAGAAAAATTCCTTGAATGAAAATCTGAAAAGGAAAAAAGAATGATAAAGAAAGGCCATGATGCATAGTTTTCTGTGGCCATCCTGCGGAAGTGGGGTGGACCACCACCTAAAATTTGGTTTAGATGTCAAGATTCATGATGCTATACAGACACACACACACACACACACAGTCACTCCAACACTCATACACTCCAAGAGCATACAAAAAAGTTTAGAGCAGGCTTTCCATGCTGGTCCAAAATTTCCTTAAGAGAGAAAGGAACGGAGACCGATGAGGTTTTATGTTACGTGAGATGCAACAGTGAGAGTTCCTGCATGCAGCCAGGGGCTTGTGTGCTTTCAATCTCTTGTTCAATTTCAAAAAGAGAGAAAACCTGAGAATTCTTATCATCTTGCCCAAATGTGGGGCATTGAGGAAGAGGGAGAGGTGAGGCTTAAAAGGTGTTAGCACTCAAACATCAATATAAGCAGTTAAACTCTTATTGCAGAATGAATGTGTCAAATTAAGGAATTAAAGTATAAAAATAATATCAACATATTTAAATGAATTAAAATCAAGCACAAATGTGAACATCAATCACAAATAATTTTGGAGTCCAGTCAACAGTACTCTCCCAAGATTCCTGTATTCTTCGAAAATAGTCTTTGTTAAATATGTATGAAAGACGTCAAGTGTAACTTTTCTAAAAATGAAATACAATGTATAACTTCAAAACTAAAAATAGAAAAAAGGGAGGGAAGAAAGAAGCAAGCAGACAAATCTATCAATTCAAAAAAATACATAAATGGATTAAAAGGTGAAATAGAACAGGAAAATAAAAAGTACAAATAATTTGTGTGCCATAAACATAAATATATGAAAAATCAATAAATATAGAGAGACTAAAATATAAAGAAAATGTATTCACACTAAATAATAAGAAAATTGAATCTGTGATGTTTATAATTATGAGACAAATATTGAATAGATGAATAAATAAGAAGGAATAATAAATGCTCATATGAATGAATAAATGAATAAGAAACTTGAAAATATTGGATTAAGAAATAATAGTCAAGCAGAAGCATAAAAATATAGATCTGAACCAAAAAACTTGATTCAAGAGAATGAATCATTACATAATAAAACAGCTTTAATTTACTAGAAAATAGTGATAATTTAATAATTATATATAAATAATAACATAGCTTCAAAATACATAAAGCAAATATTGAAAATATTACAAGAAAAACTTTTACAATGGGGATTTTAAAAACTGTGTACTGTCAGGGTTTTTTGTAGCTCAAGCTGACAAAGATTTGGGGTTTTTGAGCTTTGTAGATCAAGCTGACAAAGAATCAACAAACAAATAGAAATATTTAAATAGTCAATTGATAAATGTAGCCTAATTGTTACATAAACACATTCATCAAAATTTGGAAAATTCACATCTATGTTTAGCATTCATAGAATGTTTAGAAAATTGGCCATTTATTAAGATATTAAGTTACAGTCAATAAATTTTAAATCATCATTATCAAGGAGCATATGTTCTGTCATATTTAAGTAAGTAATAAATAACAAAAAGCAAAACAATTTATAAACCTGTAAAATTAATATATTATTTCCTAAATAACTGTTGGGTCAAAGAAGATATCATAGAAATTAGAAATATTTAGAACTGTATGATGGCAAAAGCACTATAACTCAATACTGGAGAAAGACAACAAAACAATGCTTTTAATTTATTGCTGTAAACATAATATTAGAGAACAATAGTTGGAAAATAATGAGCTAAACATCCAATTTAGGAGCGACTCAAAGCATAACAGGATTAACTCAGAAAAGAAGTAGGTCTTAAGTATTCAAGATAAGAATACACATTAGTGGATAGAAAATAAAGGAAAAATAGAATCAACAAGGTCAAAAATGTATTGGTCTTGAAAAGGAAAAAACAAAACTATTTTTGGACTAATAATTGAAAAATAAGCAGAATCAATTATAAGAAAATGGAAATGAGAAAAAGGTGCAACTATAAATGCTTCAAAGATTGAAAAACAAAAGCAAATGCAAAGAACCAAATAAAAACATTGTTATTTCTTTTTAAAAATTTCTTAATTATCAATTATAAATGCTTGATAGTAAATATAATTACTCATTATAAAATGCTTAATCTGTAACTCTTCCTCATTCACTACAAAGGCTCCTTGGGAGACATGGGTCCTAAAGATCAGAATTTTCAGTGGGTTCTCTTTATTTCTTCCATGATTCTCAACTAAGTACCCTGAAACTTCTATCCACTGCATAGAACTAGCTTTTTTTTTTTTATTTCAGGAAATGATGGGAGTACAAACATTTTGGTTACATGTTATGACTTTGCCACATCCCAACCATGATTTGAGATGTACCCTTCCCCCGGAACAATGCTCACTTCATCCATTAGTTGTGAGTTTACTCACCCCCTAACCCCTCTACCTCCAAAGAATATTACTACTGTGTGAGCACCTTAGTGTTGATCAGTCAGTGGCAGTTTAATGGCGAGTACAGACCCATAGGTCATGTTTTTTGTTTTGCATATGCATACCTTCATTTAAATCACATAACATTTGTTGAAGTTCCTAGGCTGTAATTGTCTTAAAGCATTAGTATACCTCTGTCTTCATTGATTAATTTCTCTCTACCTTGCAAAAAGGCCTTATGAACATTATCGAGCTAAATTTATTATTTTGTTTCCTTCGAAAAGCAGGCATAGTGTGGGTTTCCTTCTTCTGTGCTTCTGTTGTTCCTTATATGATTCTTTATTTTAGCACTTATCTCACTGTGCTGTAATTATTTGTTTGCATTTGTCTCTTTCACTAAATAATGAACCCATTAAAGTAGTGCCTATTTCTTAATCAATCCTAAATTCTTGGCATCTAACAAAACTCTTGGGATACATTAGATTTCAGTAAATAATTGTTAAATGAATGTGAAACTCAAATTTCCTAAATCAATGTCACCAGCTATATTGGCACAATTTGTACAACGATGTTGACAGAATGACTTGCTTTAGTTATCTGTAGAGATTTCACAGCCATTATGCACACATTGAATCATCTTTAAGTTTAGCAATCTCCATGTACATTTACAAATCATTAAAGAATTTCTCATAGTATTTGTGAACTGCCCAGGTGAATGACAAATTTACAATTACTAATTGATTTCTAATTTAGTCTGAATCAACATAAAAAGAACTAGGACTGTAACATTTAGAAAGTCACATTAGACAATGTGACATTAGAAAGTCACATTGAATCTTCTGTATTGAGATTCAGAGAATCTCTACCTCTAGAGAACTGTATGGGGAAAAAAAATGGTCACTAACATCTGGAGAATCCCTATTTTGTAGAAAATACAAATAACCATTTTTAGAAATTTTAAAACATATTATTAATTAATTAAATTTACTGTTTTAAATAGCAGCCTGTACCATGCTATGCTAATTAAAAACTAGAAATGTGATATACACAAATTTCTTTTAGAATATATAGTTATTTTAATCAATTTTGTCTTCTTTTGATTCTGGCTCAGCACAGCATATTTTTAATCTTTGTACTGGAGCTACTACCAGATTGTGTATCATATTTTTTTGGTTAGCTGACATAGTGGCAATCTAATTAGTAAGGCTCAGAATTATAATTCTGCATATTTTTTACCTTAAGGAACCTAGCTAAACTGAACAATAATCTAAAAATAGCCTGCAGCATTTTAGGACTATGTATGGTAAATAATATACGTGAGTTTTTGTGATCTGGGAAGACTTGGATCTGAGGGCTTGATTATAAAAAATGCATATGAGAAGAATAAATCAGTTTCTTCTGATGATTCATAGAGATGCCAACATTTACTGTTTTGGGCCTTTTTGATAAATGCCATTCTCACTGGAGTTAACTGATATCTCATTGTGGTTTTAATTTGCATTTCCCCAATGATTAGAGATGTCAAGCATTTTTTCATATGTTTGTTGGCTGCTAGTCTATCTTCTTTTGAAAAGTATCCGTTCATGTCCTTTGCCCACTTTTTAATGGGGTTGTTTGATTTTTTTCTTGCTGATTTTTCTGAGTTCTATATAGATTCTA
This sequence comes from Avahi laniger, assembly GCA_963575035.1. NCBI lineage: Eukaryota > Metazoa > Chordata > Mammalia > Primates > Indriidae > Avahi > Avahi laniger. Next base: position 54,360 of record CAUYSK010021300.1, read on the forward strand.
ATTATCAGCCCTTTATTGGATGTGTAGCATGTGAATATTTTCTCCCATTCTGTAGGTTGTCTGTTTGCTCTGGTGATAGTTTTCTTGGCTGTGCGCAAGCTTTTTAATTTGGTCAGGTCCAATTATTGGCCATATATGACAAACCCACAGCCAACATCATACTGAATGGGGAAAAATTGGAAGCATTCCTGCTTAGAACTGGAAGCAGACAAGGTTGCCCTCTATCAACATTTCTATTCAACATAGTGCTGGAAGTGCTAGCCAGAGCAATCAGAAAAGAGATGAAAAATCACAGACATCCAAATGGGGACAGAACAGGTCAAACTATTGCTCTTTGATGATGGTATGATCTTATATTTAGAAAAACCCAAAGATTCTGCCATAAGACTACTGGAATTCGTAAACAAATTCAGCAAAGTTTCAGGTTACAAAATCAATGTACAGAAATCAGTAGCATTCCTATATGCCACCAACAGTCAAACTGAGGACAAAATCAAAGACTCAGTACCCTTCACAATAGCAATAAAGAAAATAAAATATCTACGAATATATTGAACTAAGGAGGTAAAAGACCTCTACAAGGAGAACTATAAAACACTGAGGAAGGAAATAGCAGAGGACATAAACAGGTGGAAAACCGTACCATGCTTGTGGTTCGGTAGAATCAACATTGCTAAAATGTCTATACTACCCAAAGTGATCTACAGATTTAATGCGATCCCTATTAAAATACCAACATCATTTTTCACAGATCTAGAAAAAATAATTCTACACTTTTTATGGAACCAGAGAAGACCCTGTATAGCAAAAGCAATCTTAAGCAAAAAGAACAAATTGGAAGACATGAATTTACCAAATTTCAAGCTATGCTATAAGGCTATAGTAACTAAAACAACATGGTACTAATACAGGAACAGAGACATAGACCAATGGAACAGAACTGAGAACCCAGATATAAAACCATCCTCATATAGCCATCTAATCTAAAAACATACACTGGGGGAAAGAATCCTTATTCAATAGATGGTGCTGGGAAAATTGGATAGCCACATGTAGAAGACTGAAACAGGATCCGTACCTTTCACCTCTCACAAAAGTAAACCCATGGTGGATAACAGATTTAAACCTAATGCATCAAACTATAAGAATTATAGAAGAAAATGTTGGAAAAACTCTCATAGACATTGGTTAGGCAAAGAGTTTATGAAGAGGACCCCAAAGGCAATCACAGCAACAATGAAAAATAAATAAGTGGGAGGCTTGGTTCTGACAACTTTGGCTGATACTAGGTGAAGAATGATACACAAGTGGCAAGGAATAAGTGGCCAATGAACCGATCCAGGATAATAAGATAGACAGACATGTAAACAATTTCAGATGAGTAATATAGCAAATGTCTATTATTAGAGAGATTATCATGTGGACAAAGTGAAAATCTGCCTAAGTGTTCCCAAAATCTAATTGATCAACAAATTTCTATTCTTCAGTTAATTCAATAAACTCATGCCTATAATTCAAGTTTTTAAAGAAAAATATATTTTCATGATCATGAATCTAGGTATATGTAATTTTCTTCTGCTGTTCAATTTTACTTTCCCATACACAATTGCTGTCATTAAGTAAATATTGCCAGAAGATATGTAACACTGAATTTCATCACTGAAGAAATGAAAACTTACAGGGGTTAACAAGTCTTTAATTTTATTGATGCTTCAAATGACTGAATTTTTAAACTAATTAATTTGGCTTTTTTCTTACAAAAAGTTATTCTAACTTTGATTACATTTATCTAATGTATTTAGGGCACTTGGCATTGCTAAAAATAAAGAATACACTATTGCTGATCAGACTGATAAACTTGCTTTTACCTTTCATATAATTTTTAAAGGATGTTAATTATCTAGCTTGTTGAAAAAATACTTAATGAGTCCTCGTGTGAAGTAGAAATTATAAGTAGCTTCCCTTTGTGTCTTAATACATACTTGATTAGTAGCTCTAGGGTAATTATCTTCTAAGTACTAAAGCAAGAATATTGGGAAGAGTTACATTTTAAATTGTAACTAATAAAATATTGAACACGATAAATAATTTTTAAAATACAGTTTATTAGGAATACTGTAATTTTGTCAAACCAAGTAAACAGGCTTGAACTATATTAATTATAAATATATGTTCTTTTGATTTTGAAAATAATGTGATTAACGTGAGGTCTTATGTGTATTTATCTTTTATGTGTGCATATACATGATGAATTCTCATTAAGTTATTTATTGCAATTTATAAAGAGATACAAACTGGTAGTAATATATATCAAGCAACTGAAAGGCACAATTTCCCATTCATTATACAAAGGCAACTACCACCCACTCTTCAAGGTCTAATTCATCAAGAACCTGCAATGCCAATGTATTTCAATCATCAATTTTCAGTCTTCTCCAACATTCCTAGTTAAAATCAATAGTTTCATTTTTTATATACTGTTTCTCTTGTTTCATAATGTATTTTGATGAACACCCCCCCCTCTCAATTATATTCAAACTGTTAGGAGTACGGGAGAATGATATTTTTTTCTGCAGAGAAGATACATATATTTTTTAAAATATAGTAAAACCAGTTATAAAGATTAAGCATTAACCTCTACTCTAGATTGTGTGACTTATCAATGGAGACTTACCCTGAATTTTAATTATTAGTTTAGATATTGAATTGTCAGAAAATATGCATAAGTGATATTTACATTTTGAGATATCACTTAACTCCAGTGAGAATAGCTTTTATCAAAAAGGCCCAAAACAATAAATGGCGTGGATGTGAAGAGACAGGAACACTCATGCACTGCTGGTGGGACTGCAAACTAGTACAACCTCTATGAAAAATAATATGGAGATACTGAAAAAGCTACAAGTAGACTACCATTTGATCCAGCAATCCCATTACTGGGCATCTACCCAAAAGGAAAAAGGACATTCTATAAAAAAGCCATCTGCATTAGAATGTTTACAGCAGCACGATTCACAATTCCAAAGATGTGGAAACAATCCAAGTGCCCATCAATACATGAGTGAATTAATAAAATGTGTTACATGTACACCATGGAGTTCTACTCTGCCACAAAAAACAATGGTGTTCTAGCAATCTCTTGTATTATCCTGGATGGAGCTGGAATTCATTTACTAAGTGAAGTATTACAAGAATGGAAAAACAAGCACCACATGTACTCACCATCAAATTGGTACTAATTGATCAACACTTATGGGCACATAGGGTAGTAACATTCATTAGGTGGGAGGTGGATGGGTGTATTCACACCTAATAGGTGCAGTATACACTGTCTGGGAGTTGGATATGCTTGTAGCTCTGACTCAGGTTGGGCAAAGGCAATATATGTAACCTAAACATTTGTACCCCAGAAATATTCTGAAATAAGAAAAAAAGAACTAACAAGATGAACATTATATCATATGCCCATCTTCCAGCTGAAAAAACTTAAAGCCATAATGGTATCTTCGTCTTTATTTAGCTTTGGAATTTAATTTAGATAAATAATAGACCCTCTTTTGTATTTCACATGTCTTATGTCTTTTATTTTATATTTTTTTCTTTCTTTTATCTGTGCAATATTCTACATATTTCTTTTCACTTTTGTCTTTCAGTTCACTAATTTCACTACTTTTAGCTTCACCTATGTCTATTCTACTATAAAAACTATAGCAGCACGCTAGTTTGGGGTTTAAGATTGCCACCAGACTCATCAGGCACAATTAGTTCTTGATGTCACACTACATTTATGTAGATTTACATATAGTTACAAGGCAGGTATAGAATCTTCATCTCATCAGGAGACTCCAAAACTATATAGATAAACAACCTTTTTGGTCTCCTCACCAACATAGGTTGTGTACACAAGAAATGAAGCAGGCATAATATCCAGATGATATTCTCCTTATTGGGAAAGGCTTTACATTTGCATATGTCAGTAACCAGGCTACAGGCAGTAGCAAAAACAGATCACATTAACCTAATCAGAGATTGAATAGATTTGAACCAGGTTTTCAAATCCCTGGGAAGACTGGTCTATTTAAGGTTTACTGTTATTTTTAAAATTAATTCCCTCAGAGTTATACCATACTTCATGAGCTCTATGTCCTGTGATTATTATATTTATGGATCTCATATGGCTGTAGGTTGCTTTTCTGTGTTTTCATTTAGTGTCTATCCAAATCCATTAAGATGTTATCTGTGAAAATTATTTGAGCACCAATAAAGCTGTTTTTTCAAGAAGCCATTTATATTAATTATTTGCAGGTTTTCCATGGACACTAATGATCTACAACTACTCAAAAAGATTTTTCAAAGCAGAGAGATACTCCAAAATGGGTAGCATTGTTATGACAATGGAGCAGGATTTTTACACTGAATTCTCAGGGGAGAGGTTTTGTGTTTGTTTTTCCCGTTTCTTTTCAGCATTAAGGCCAAGATATATAAGTTTTCTTGCTGTCCGTTTTACGCATGGGGTTTATTTCTAGCTTACCATATAATTAAGTTGTAGCTCTTGTAGTACTATTCTTATGTGTCTCCTACTAGACCCTCTCACTTCAGTTGGCCTAGGTTTCATCTCTTGTCACCTCCTCATCTTCAAATTGTGTTGCTATACAACAGAATGTCACTACATTGAAGTAAGTGTTCTCAGGGAAAACGTCCAAGTTAAAGTCTGATTTTATCTTTGGATTCAGGATGTTGTTCTTTTATTTCTTCCCATTTTTTTTTTTTTTTGGTTTCTCAGTATTTCTTATTTCTAGCTACCTTAGATATCCATTTTAAAAGTCTTCCTACCCTCCCCCCTGTCTTCCCTGCATTCTCTAAGGATCTAGTCTGTCATACAGCTAGAAACATAAATCCAGGCACTTGATGTTGCATACTTTTATTTCACCTGTCTAATATGTATTTGGCACACATTATAAGTTAAGAATATACAGGGTATGAAAAATAAATGAATGAAACACTTAGGTACTGCACTGGGAAAAAATGAAAATAAATGAGTGAGAACAAAGTTTCAGAAAAAAATGCAAAAAATTAAAATGGTCAATAGTTAGCATTTAGAGTATTTCCTCAAGAAAAAGAAAAAGCATTTAAAATTCTGTACAGTGATTGGTTCATCACAGCCTTTTTCAGGCCTGTGGCCCCTGCTGAAAGGAACAACTTAAGTGGTTATTTACCTTAAACTTTCATATTTTGATCCCTAGGATCACATCTATTTTTTAGTACCCAGAATGCAAGAGATTGAACAAGTGAACAATTGACCCATCTATAAGCTCACTGGTAATTTATGACCTCTAATGAACTTTCCCAAGAAATATGACAATACTTAAATAAAATACTCAAATGTTTAAACACAGGAATTTGAATTGAAGCAAATTGTTTAGCAGATTACCAGAATCAGAAAGTCATATGGAGAGAAGTAGACCCAGAGAGAATTACCTGGGTGCCTTTAATATTGTAGCTGTAAAGTGGAACTTAGCCAGCTTCTACTCACGAGAGTACAATAAAATGGAAAAATTCCTGTCTTAGAGTTCAAGTTCCTTAACTGGTTTTCTTGCCTTGTGCTAGAGTGCAGTTTTCAGAAGTTCGAGTTGGTTTGGCTACTATTGTTTCTCCTGTGTTAAATATAAATCAAATGGCTTTATTAAACATATGAATAAGATAAAAATAAGCAATTTGAAAATTTAGAAGTATAAAAAATGTAAGAAATATCTATGTTGTGAATCAACTTGGGCAAACATCATTAAGGTTCTAATACTAGTTCTTCTGATTGAGGTGTTTATTTCCTCATACTTAAGACAATAAATGATTTAGGTTAATCAGAATTCCTGAAACTATAAGCAAATAAGTAGTACATACTGCCACTCAGTGATTGGATATCTTTATCACATTAAATGTTATTTTCTAAGTGTTTTTCCTTGTCATTCATAGTAGCATGTAAAATTTAAAATGTACTATCCCCTTTAAACAATATATGGTATCTCTTTTTGTGTTAACATACTGGGAGTATAAAAATATAGGAGTAGTCTTGGAAGTCTCTCAACCAACAGACAACCATATCTATATGATATTATGTTTTTCCTTTCACTGTTTTTCACATTTTTTCTTTGTTTACTTGTATTATTTTTCCTCATTCCCTAGAGATGATACATATATGGAAAAATTTTTGCAGTATTTGCAATCTCAAGTACATTCATTTTTTAGTATAGGGAAAGGAAATTACACCTGTTTCCAGTATAGTTTAACATGCAGAAAGGAAAATATGTTTGGTCTCAATATTGCTTAACATTATTATGTTAATTTCAATGCTAAACATCTTTACCTTCTTTGCCCTTGCCTCAAGGGACCAGAAAAACTATTTACTTTATTTCATAACTCTTTGCTTTTTTCTCTGTTTTCCTTTGTCCTGCTGCAAAACTGTTGTAAAGTCCAATCCACTCTTGGAATTTTCACCTAATTAGTTTAACTATAAATCATATTTCTTCTTATTAAGTTTCCCCTTAGCGTTTGCTAATGTATTTCATATTGCAACATTTATTCATACTTAGCTCTGCTCAAGTAATTTATGTGAACTCTCTTACACAACCGGCAATTTTGGCACCGCAACATAATTTCATTCAGTTCCATTGTTCCCAATAGCTCCTCATTATCCTCTGATTCAATTTCCCTTCAGCAACTATTTGCATTGTTTCTAGTATATTTCTGTTGTAATGTGGCATATATTTAGCTCCCCTCAGTGAAAGAATAGGGAATTTACACACAAATTCTAGATTTACCCATGTTTTATCGCTCCACACTGAGACGCCCCATTTACACCCACAGTTATCAAAACAAACTGCGTAAAATTTTAATTACAACACACAAAGCGAGCACATCATGAGGGTAATTCCACTAAACTACTTTTTTTTTCCTGCAAAATAAGATGGGTGATTTTTACTTTCTGGAATAGAAATTAGATTTGTTTTTGTTTTTTCCTCAATTTTTTAAAAATAAGGAACCTATTTTAAATTATTATACCTTCAAAACAGAGTAGATACATTTTTGTTAAAAGAAATAAAGCTTTATGTTTTAAAATAGAAGTAATATGAAATTAATCTTATGTTTAATATTTAGAATTTCAGAAAACTTACATGTTTGTCTGACATTTTCCTTTTTTCACACCCCCTCCACACTTGTATGATTACTGTAGAAACCTAATGAACACTTTTATTTTTTCTTTTTAATGAGTAGATTTTTATGTACTTGAATGCTCATTTAAAAGTAGATACATGATATGTTTTTCTCTTTATCAAAAATCTAAATTAAATCCATCTTTACTCCTTGGACTAAAATGGGTTTTTGTCTTTTCTGTGAAATAGTGACCACAATGGGGAAAAACTGTCTCCTATTGTGTCTATTCTTTATTGATGTGGATCAAAATTTATTTGTATTTTTAATTTTAGGTTAAGTGTTATTTTGTTAAAGTTTAATTTACAATTAAAAGTAGTAGTGGCATACATTTAATCAAGACAGTGTAAATATATTGCAAATAGTTATAAATATTTACTACACACAAAATATAAAATTTGATAAGAAATACATCTTCTATGGAGATGGTGATTTTTTAAAAAAATTATTTAAAATTTTTATTTATGAATATAATTTATAAATAGAAGTAGAAAACTTTTATCAACAAACTGCATATCTAATTTTTAATTTTATAAATATAATTTTATATTCACATAAATAATAAATAGAAATAGATAGACTTTTGTTATGTAATCAACTCCTTCAGTTTATGGGGGAAGTTTTCTCCATTATCAAATCTGTAATCAAAATCAGAGCTACTTTTTGTTTAGAAAAGTCTTGGCTTTTTTTTTAATGTTTTTACATTTTATTTATTTATTTTTTTATTTCAGCATATTACAGGGGTACAAATGTTTAGGTTACATATATTGTCTTTGCCCCACCCTAGTCAGAGCGTCAAGGATGTCCATTCCCCAGATGGTGCTCATTGCACCCATTAGGTGTGAATGTACCCTTTCCCTCCTCCCCACTCCCATCTGCCCAACATCCAATGAATATTACTACTATATGTGCATATAAGTGCTGTTCAATTAATACCAATTTGCTGATGAGTACATATGGTGTTTGTTTTTTTCCATTCTTGTGATACTTCACTTAGTAGAATGGGCTCCAGCTCCATCCAGGATAATATAAGAGGTGCTAGATCACCATTGTTTTTTGCGGCTGAATAGAGCTCCGTGGCATACATATACCACATTTTATTAATGCACTCATGTATTGATGGGCACTTGGGTTGTTTCCACATCTTTGCAATTGTGAATTGTGCTGCTATAAACATTCCAGTGCAGATGTCTTTTTTATAGAATGTCTTTTTATTCCTTTGGGTATATGCCCAGTAATGGGATTGCAGGATCAAATGGTAGTTCTGCTTGTAGCTCTTTGAGATATCTCCATATTATTTTCCATAGAGGTTGTACTAGTTTTCAGTCCCACCAGCAGTGTGTGAGTGTTCCTATCTCTCTGCATCCACACCAACATTTATTGTTTGGGCCCTTTTCGATGAAAGCCATTCTCACTGAAGATAAGTGACATCTCATTGTGGTTTTGATTGCATTTCCCTGATAATTACAGATGTTGAGCATTTTTTCGTGTTTGTTGGCCATTAGTCTGTGTTCTTTTGAAAAGTTTCTGTTCATGTCCTTTGTCCACTTTTTAATGAGGTTGATTTTTTTGTTGCTGGTTTTCCTCAGTTTTATATACATTCCAGTTATAAGCCCTTTATCAGATGTGTAGCATGCAAATATTTTCTCCCATTCTGCAGGTTGTCTGTTTGCTCTCGTGATAGTTTCCTTTGGCTTCTTTTTAATTCAAATGAACGTGTTAATGTTGATTCTTTGTGACAAACATCACAATTCTGAAAATCAAATTTTCAGATAGATAAAAGTTGGAGGCTCCCAAAGCACTTATACAACAAAGGTTGTGGTTTTAGATATTTACTAGGAATCAAAGCCTATAAAAGGAAGGGGATCACGATTGGACAGAGGGAGAAGTGCAGGTCCTCCAAAGCCTCACTCAACCTCATGTGAGTTATAGATTAAAAAATCAATAACAAAAACACTTCACAGTGTTCTGTCTCAGGCTAAAATGATAGAAGGTTGTATCCTCCTTGCTCAAAGCATGCAATCTACCAGACCCTGGCCTTGGAGGAGGCAGTTCTCTGGATCTGAAGTAGCCCTGTGGGAGGCTCTCTGTGACCTCACTTCCTACGGTTCATTACCAAGTACTTGTTTGAACTGGGCACTGAGTGCTGTACTTCTGTATTTACCAAAGACTGCTTTCTGCGCTTATTGTAATTATTAGGGTGGGATCTGAACTTACTCTAGCCAGTTTACCCAAAAATCCCTTTATACCATGAAGAGTCTGCAGGTCAGGGTCTTGTTCTCTATACTGGACTTCTCAGATACCTTCTGCTTAACCGGTTTCTGAGGCTTTGCTTTTCCTTCTCTGTCAGTTTGTCTCTTTCTCCTCATTGTGTAGAGCTCCAGGTACCAAATGAGCCTTGAAATCTCATCTGCCACCTCCTCATGACACTGAGCTTCCTATAGTGCTGGCCTATATTTGTAGTGAGCTTAGGGTTCTGGGCCCAACCATTCATTTTGGTGAACAAGGCCCAGGTCCAGGCATTATCTGAGATAGACTCCTGTGCAATGATGATTTTCCTTCTGGCTGTTGATAAAGGTATGTATTTTTTACAAAAATATTTATTTTAAAATGAGAATTTTAAACACAATGCTCAATTCAGGGAGATGAAAATGCTCTGATTGTTCCTAATTCTGTGCGTAAAAATGTTAAATTCTATAATATTCAGAAAATTGTATCTTTTTTTTTCTTTCTAACCAGGAAGATCAACTACCACCCCTCACCATTATGTCAGTAGTAGTAGAAACACCACTTTAAAAAATAAAAAAAAGAAAAATAGAGTCCTTAAATAAATAAACATTTTTTTCCTAACATGTTCCAATGAATTTGTTTTTATTGGGCTAAAATCCTAAGGAAACTGACTCTGAACACCAGATTATAATTTTAAATCATTACAGCCCTTTGAAATCTTAAATTCTAAAGAGATAATATGTCATAATGCAGCTTTTAAAACCACATTAATATATTTCTTGTGCTGCCAGTATTTCTTTTACCTGAGAAAATAATATAAAATGAAAGTTGTATTATCAAGATTTTTCTTCCTGTTTTTAAGTTGTTCTATATTTATGTGGTAAGAAACCTTACCAAAGCAAACAATTTATCTCATCCATATTCAAACTGTCCTCCAACTTTTTCATCAAATGGAAGTCCCAAACAACATCTCACACAGACTTTCTGTTTTGCTAAAGTGGTTCCACATGGAAGCACAAAATATAGAGTTTACTTTAAAAGAAAGCAACAAAATATTGACATCAGCCAATTGTTGATGTCAAGAGAGAAAATGTAATAAAAGTTTGCCCATTATCGAAGGAACCTAAAGGTGATTTGTGAATCCCTTTCACTATCCAAAAAACATATAAATTCCAGTGCCGTTATCAGCAACAGCAAACAAGTTTCAAAGATTAGGTTAAGTCAGCGCTTGAGCCTGCAAGGCTTAAAAAGAGTTCTAGGATGAACTAAAAGTAAGTATAGAAAACCTACTGAGGGAAAAAAAACCAATTTTCTATGTTTACCTTAAAACAAGGTTAAACATAATAAATATATCACAAAATATAATTTTATTCACTAGGTAAGATAATTCAGAATTCACTTAAAATATTTTACAAGAAAAAAACTGCTGATATTTAAAAGAACAATATCTATGTGTGGGTGTGTGTATGTGCACATAATTCAAATAATAAGTATATTGGATAAATAAAATATGCCCAGTACCTGCCTGGTACATAACTTCTGTGATGCCTTATGGGGCTTGTCATACGTAAAAGTCCTGTTATGAAATGAATATTTGTGTCTCTCCAAAATTTATATGTTGAAATTTTAACCCCCAATGTAATGGTATTAGAAGGTGGGGCCTTTGCAAGATAATTAGGTCATAAGGATAGAGCCCTCACGAATGAGATTAATGCTCTTATAAGAAGAGATACCAGAGCTTGCTGCCTCTCTGGTCTTTACCAAGGAGGATAAAATGAGAAGACAGAGTTCTGCAAACCAGGAAAAATGCTTTCACCAAACACAGGATCTACTAGCACCTTGATCTTGGACTTCCTAGATTTCAGTATCATGACAAATAAATGTGTTTTGTTTTAAGCCACCTTATGGCAGCCTAACTTAAGAAAAGCCCCTTATGAAGTATACATAGGTGAATAGATCTACAAAAGAATTATGACCACAGGAGACTGGACCAGGGATTGGCATTTGACCCAATGTGTACATCCTTAACCTAAGCAACAGCATGTCATACAACCAAGAAATTGTACCATGTATCTTCTCAGGCCATAGTGGTATAAAACTAGAGATCAATTCCAACAGAAATGCTCTCCACTTCACAACGTCATGGAAATTAAACAATCTATTGCTAAATGTCTGATGGGTGAAGGAAGAGATTCAGATGGAGATCAAAAATTATTTGAATTAAATGATAGTGGGGACACAAGTTATCAAAACCTGTGGATACAGCAAAAGCATTCCTGAGAGGAAAACTAATAGCATTAAATTCTCACATCCAAAAGACAGAAAGCTCACAAATCAACAAATGAATAAACCATCTTAAGTAACTGTAAAGGAAGAGCAAATTTATTCTAAACCTAGCAGAAGAAAGGAAATATCTAAGAACAGTGCTGAACTAAATGAAATTGAAAATAAAAGAATTATACAGAAGATCAATAACACCAAAATCTGGTTTTTCAAAAAGATAAATAAAATTGATAGTCCTCTTGCTAGATTGACAAGAACTAGAAAGGAAAGGACTTTAATAACTCAATCAGAAATGAAAAAGGAGAAGTCACTACAGACATCATGGACATACAAAACATTATCCTTGAATACTATAAAAATCTATATGCCCCAAAGCTACAAAATGTGGAGAAAATGGACAAATTCTTGGAAACACACAACCTCCCTAAGCTCAATCAGGAGGAAATAGAACTCCTGAACAGACCAATATCAAGAGCAGAAATTGGAGCAGCAATAAAAAATCTTCCAAAAAAAACAAAAGTCCCAGACCAGATGAGTTCACTCCCAAATTTTACCAAACATACAGAAATAACTCATACCTATACTGCAGAAATTATTACAAAACATTGAGAAGGATGATATCCTCCCCAACTCATTCTACAAAGCCAGTATCACCTTGGTACCAAAGCCAGAAAAGGATGTAGCAAAAAAGAAAACTACAGGCCAATATCCCTCTTGAATATAGATGGAAAAATTCTCAACAAAATTTTAGCAAACCTAATCCAACAGCACATCAAAAAAATAATTCACCACGATCAGGTGGACTTTATCCCAGGGATGCAAGACTGGTTCAACATACACAAATCTATAAATATAATTCACCACATAAATAAAAGCAAGAACAAAGACCATATAATTCTCTCAATAGACACAGGAAAAGCATTTGATAAAATCCAGCACACATTCTATAAAAACCCTCAAAAAATTAGGTATAGATGAGACATTCCTTAAAATTATTAAGGCTATTTATGAGAAACCCACAGCCAATGTCATATCGAATGGGGAAAATTGAAAGCATTCCTGCTGAGAACTGGAACCAGAGAAGGCTGCCCACTATTCCCACTTCTGTTCAACATAGTGATGGAAGTCCTTTCCAGAGTAATCAAACAAGAGAAGGGAATTAAGACTGCCTGAATGGGGGCAGAAGAGGTCAAACTCTCAATCTTTGCTGATGATATTCTATTATAACTAGAAAACCCCAAGGATTCAGCCAAGAGACTCCTGAAATTGATAAATGAATTCGGTAAAGTCTCAGAATACAAAATGAATGCACACAAATCAGTGACATTCATATACACCAAAAACAGTCACTGAAAATCAAATCAAAGATGTAACACCTTTCATAATAGCATCAAAGAAATTTAAATATTTAGACTATATTTAACAAAAGAGGTGAGAGATATTTATAGGAAGAACTACGAATCACTGAAAAAAGGCATTGTAGATGATGTGTGCAGATGGAAATCCCTACCATGCTCATGGATTGGTAGAATCAATACTGTTAAAATGTGCATTCTACCTAAAGTGATTTATAGAATTAATGCAATCTCTATCAAAATTTCACCATCATTCTTTACAGATTTAGAAAACATAATTCTACACTTCTTCTGGAACCAGAGAAGACCATGTATAGCCAAAGCAATCTTAAGCAAAAAGAAAAAATAGGAGACATCAGTCTGCCAGACTTCAATCTTACTATAAGGCTATAGTAACCAAAACAGCATGGTACTGGCACAAGAACAAAGATATAGAACTTTGGAATAAGATGGAGATGTCAAATATAAAACCATCCTCATATTGTCATCTAATCTTTGACAAAGCAGACAAAAGTATACATTGGGGAAAAGAATCTCTATTCAATAAGTGGTTCTGGGAAAACTGGATATCCACATACAGAAGATTGAAACTGGATCCCCGTCTCTCATCATTCACAAAAATCAACTCATGTTGGATAACAGACTTAAACCTAAGGCATTAAACCTTAAGAATCCTGGAAAAAAATGTGGAGAACACTCTTTTAGACATTGGCCCAGGTAAAGAATTTATGAAGAAGACCCTGAAAGCAATCAAAGCAGCAACAAAATAAACAAATGAGACCTGATGAAATTAAAAAGTTTCTGCACAGCCAAGGAAACTGTCCTTAGAATGAATAGACAACCTGTAGAATGGGAGAAAATATTTGCTTTCTACACATCCAATAAAGGGCTGATAACTAGAATCTATATAGAACTCAGGAAAATCAACAACAAAAAAATCAAACAACCCCATCAATAAATGGGCAAAAGACATGAACAAAAACTTTTTAAAAGAAGACAGTATAATAGCCAGGAAACATGTAAAAAAGTGCTCAACATCTCTAATCATTAGGGAAATGTAAATCAAAACTAGAATTAGATTATCATCTAACTCCAGTGAGAATAGCCTCTATGAAAAGTCCCAAAATAACAAATGCTGGTGTGAATGTGGAGAGATTGGAACACTCTTACACTGCCGGTGGGACTGCAAATTAGTACAACCCCTGTGGAAAGTAATTTGGAGGTAACTCACAGAGCTAAAAATTGAAATATCATTTGATTCAACAATCACACTACTAGGCATCTATCCAAAGGAAAAAAAAGACATTCTATAATAAAGACATTTGCATTTGAATGTTTACAGCAGCACCATTTACAATAGCAAAGATGTGGAAACAACCCAAATGCCCATCAATACATGAGTGGATTAATAAAATGTGGTATATGTATACCATGGAATACTACTCAACTACAAAAGCAATGGTGATCTAGCACCTCTTATATTATCCTGGATAGAGATTGAGTCCATCCTTCTAAGTGAGGTATCACAAGGATGGAAAAATATGCACCACATGTTCTTACCATCAATCTGGTGCTAACTGATCAACACTAAGGTGTTCACATGATAGTAATACTCACTGGGTGCCAGTCAGGTAGGTGGGTGGAGGGTGGGGAGTAGAGCCGGTGAGGTGAGTAAACCCACAGCTAATGGAGACAGGGCGCACTGTACGGGGGAAGGACATGCTTGTGTTCCTGGCTTCAGCAAGGTAAATGCATTTCATGTAACCGAAATGTTTGTACTCCCATAATATCCTGAATTAAAAATAAATAAATAAAACAAAATAAAATAAAATTAATTGAGAATTTCAGTTAATTTTGATGATGGTTCTTATAAGGGAAAAAGTTGTAAACTTTTTCCTCTCCTCTTTTCCACTTTCATGAGAGTGAAGAATTTTTTCTATCCACACACGTAAGTACTATTCATAGTTCCTGAAGTGTTAGACAAGCTATGGCTAAAAAATGATTGATAATAAATTCCTTGATTTGCATATTTGCAAATTTACATAGTATTTGATTTTTAAATATCTTCTATATTTTATTCATGTGAAATTTCTTGATTAGGTTTTAACTATTTGTTTTATGAAATATAACACTCATCCATCATTTAAACTAAGATCATCTATATGAGCAACAATGCCAGTATACTTAATGAGAAGTGAGTGTGTATCTCTGCCTGATGACAGGGATCAGTTGTTATTTGCTAAAATACTCTTTTAAAATAAAATAATAATTTTGCCTAGAAAGGTATATTGAAAAATTCTACTGAAAAAAAAAATATCTGTTTTACTTATATGACCATTTCCAGGTTTTCTTTACTCTTTTACTTTTGCAATTTGTAACAAGAAAATTTTCATAAGCAAGGCACTTTATATGTCAGGACTGCTGGTGTGAATCAATTTTTAATGATTTAATTTAACAATAATGTAAACTCCTCTTATGTACTATGTGTGGGGATGGGAAAACAGTAATTAAAAAGTATTGAATGTGTCACAGATTCTATAACTCATGGTCAGTTTTTTTCATCTGTGCTTTATTTACTAATAATTTTAATCTTTCACAAGTTCACAGATAATTCAAATATTAAAAATTATTATTAAAAATCTTTCTATATTTATAATCATTTTATACTGACAGAAGGGTTGTGAAGGCAGTACAAAGTAGTTTCTGTTGACCCTTCACCCAGCTTCTCCTAATGTTGCCACCTTATATAACTATGGCACATTTATCAAAACTAAGAAACTAATGTGACATAATGCTATTAATAAAAGTACATATTTTATTCAAATTTCATTAGTTTTGTAACTAATGTCTCTTTTTTTCTAGTTCTGTATTCAATCCAGAATATTACTTTGCCATTTACTCATTTTGTCTTCTTAGCCTCCTCCAATCTGTGACAATTTTTCAGCATTTTCTTTGTTTTTTTTACTGAAAATCCATTCTCTTTTAAAAGTTGATATAAGTCTATAACTACAGTCTGTCTGTACTATCTTCAATATATTATTGATGTAAGGAAAAATGTTTTTGAAAATCTAATCAATGTTTCCATGACATCAGATACCATTTATTTTTACTTTCTTTTTTGTGGAGTCAAATTTTAGTACTTTAGTTTCTATATCTATTTGCTAGGTAATAAAATAATGGTAATGGATCAATTTTACTTTTTATCACTTCATTTT
Source organism: Avahi laniger (assembly GCA_963575035.1). Classification (NCBI taxonomy): domain Eukaryota; kingdom Metazoa; phylum Chordata; class Mammalia; order Primates; family Indriidae; genus Avahi; species Avahi laniger. The sequence continues at coordinate 70,648 of CAUYSK010021300.1, forward strand.
GTCATATCAATAACAGCACCTATCTCACCAAAATAGTCTACCCTGCCTCAACAAATTAGCATCCCAACTGTATGCCCAGGGGAAAAACAAAAGAGCATCAGTGCTCAAGAGAAATAGTGTTGGAGAATATGGAGACATAAAGGGAGATTGCAGGAGCAGTCTCATAAAAACATACCTTTTTTTTCATTTTCACTGATTTGTACTGATTTTTCTTCACACTCTTTAAGCTTAATAATTTTTTCATGTAAGTCTTTCTCGAATAGGAATGGGAATAGGCATTTATTTAATACTTTAAATGGAACTTTTGCTAAGTATTTCGTATTTTGCACATATTCTACCTTACAAAACCTCTCCCCAAACCTCCTGTATAAATGAGGAAATTTAGTTTCAGAAAAAGTTCAGAAATTTAGTCAAATTCAAGGAGTAGAACTAGTATACAAATTTAGGTCAGTCTGTGATGGAAATCTATTTCAGGTTGCTTTTCTAAATTAGAGTGCTGTAGTTTTCCCTATTTACGTATTTAGGATTGAGTCCATGCTATTAAATATATCCTCATATTGAGAATATGGTGGTTTTTCCTCCACTCCTGAATTCAAATTTAGTTTTTCCTTATTTTATTCATTTTAAAAAAATTCTCATCCCTCTCACCACCAATTTTTACATTAACACAAATATATATAGAGATATATACAGACATAGCTGGCTTTGAGTTGGTCAGGATATTCACACTGTCCATCTTCTCAAGCTCCTAGAATTCTCATTTTGTCAAATAACCGTCATTGCCTTTGTTCCAATGATTGTTTAGAACGGGTGATGTTACAGATGCTACAGGGTAGCAGAATCAAGTTACTCTGCAAATCCTCCTTTATCTTGTACATTTGCTTTCTTTCAAAAGCAAAATTTTAAAATGATAACAACACAACATAAACTTGTTCCTCTTCAATATGAGAATTGATAGTTTATGAAATAAAGCAAATCCTTTCAGAGTAAAAAATATGAGGTAATGCTACCAACAAAATAGCTATTAAATATATATTTCTGTATAAAATATAATTTTAAATTATGTGTTTTAAGTAAATGCTGAGTTTTAAACAGTTTTAAAATTATATGCCTTGTATATAATAAAAGTGTGTCAGCCGGGTGCGGTGGCTCATGCCTGTAATCCTAGCACTCCGGGAGTCTGAGACGGGAGTATTGTTTGAGCTCAGGAGTTGGAAACCAGCCTGAGCAAGAGAGAGACCCCATCTCTACTAAAAATAGAAAGAAATTAATCGGACAACTAAACATATATAGAAAAAAAAATTAGCCGGGCATGCTAGCGCATGCCTGTAGTCCCAGCTACTCCAGAGGCTGAGGCAGGAGGATCGCTTGAGCCCAGGAGTTTGAGGTTGCTGTGAGCTAGGCTAATGCTATGGCACTCACTCTAGCCAGGGCAACAGAGTGAGACTTTATCTCAAAAAAAAAAAAAAAAAAAAGTGTCAATTCAATACACAATACAATTCTAGTTTTTGAAAATTGTGTTGTAAAGGTTGCAATTATAAACAATTCTTCCCCAAGGTAAACAAAGAACTGTTTTCCAATTAGCAGAACCGTGAAAAAAAAAAAGACTTCCGGTGTAATTTGAAAAAGCTCAAAGCATCTTCAAAATATTATTGTTTATTTTATTCATTTTACCATAATTTTAATAAATTTTACTTTGACCTAAATTCTTTATAGTACTTTAAAAATCTTTATTTTATAATTAAAAAATTATTGTAACACTTTCTAGTCTCAAGTATAGATTAATAAAAATTACATGTTATAAAGCATTAAGTTTATCTGTGCATCTATACATGTGAATAAATATGTGTGGATGTCATTCTTTTTCACTATGATATACACATACACAAACAAATATACATTGACAGAAAAAAAGCACATTTCTTCAAGTACAATCCAAAGAGATGTTATATTTCCTTGGAAAATTGAGTGAGTTACTAGCAGTTTCAAGATGAAATTTACAGAATTGGAATGATTGAACATATAAAGTACATTTTCTGGGGAAATATACTTAATCTTAAAATTTTCAAAAAAAAATTCTTTATGAGATTTTACATGTCAAATTGCCCATGTGTCCAGTTTTTCCATAAAGCAATACAAATTGGCTAAGTGAAAATAAAATATGTATTCAAACATTGTTGAGTAACTTTTGTATATGAATATGAACTGCAGTTCTTACGTTTCAAATCAAGTATAATTTAGGCTAAAATATACCTGATATTAAATTTAAAAACATATATTATCTCTAAAAATAAACCAAAACAATTTTAAAATATATCAACAACATCACATATAAAACATTTCCAACTCCAAAGTCTATTTTGATAACTCTTCATTCTAAAAGTAGCTCACACGTTCTTGGATTTTTTCATAAATTAGAATTTAATATTACCCAGTAAGCTGATGATTATTAAGGTAAATAAAATTTGATTTTTGTATTTCAGGTTTTTTTAAATGGACATAATGATTAATTATTCTTAAGGAAAATCCAAAGAATGTATACAAATATTTACCTCTATTTATTAATATTCCTGAAGCCTTGTTAATATTGCATAAAGAATGTAAAGGAAGACATTATTTTAAAAGACATAAAAACATAAGAGCAATAAAATGGCATCAGTAAGCGAGGGCTGTGTAATTTGAAACCTGGAAAGGAAAAGGATAAGTAGTAATTGCCTTAGGTGATTAGAGGAGCTAAATTCTAAGCCAGCTATTGGAAAAACAAAAAATCATGCTGATTCATGTGATAATATCAGGGCAAGTTTCAGGAATTAAAGACCAAGTTATCTCTAAAGGCTGTGGAAAACAACATAATCAACTGAAAATCTTTTTAAGAAGTACTTAAAACAACTGCTCCTCCTCTACCAGTCAGCAGAGACAGATAATAATACCTTCCCCAAAAGTAAGAAGATGATACCTCTCTGGGGAGGTTAATCCAGGTGGGATCTGAAATGGAAAACCACCTGAAGCTAGGAATGAGCTACCTTAGTGGAAATGAAATCATATTTACGAATCTAATGAGGAATTCTCCAACTCCTTTCCATTTCTCTTATTCTGAATGCTGGGAAGGACACCAGACTCACACTAGATATTAAATTATTTTTCTATTGGAAAACTAATGTCACAAAAATAAATCTGTACATATATTGGCATTTGTAGGTTTCTCAAAATATGGCCAAATCTGTTCCTGATCATTACAAATGAAGCCAATGAAGTGGTGAGTCCAGCTTATAAACACAGAACTTACAGTCAGCACATTAGTGACTCAATCTTACATATGAGTAGAAATCTAAAGATCTCTAAGCATTTGAGGAAATCTTCAATATGACAGCAAAAAAATAAATCATAAAACAAAAACATAAAGAATGAACTTCATAGGAAACAATAATTTATCTCAAAGAAATAAGAAACATACTGCCTTTATGAAAAATGAGCAAGAACCTATAAACCAATTCATAAATCAACTATGTCTGAAGCTGATGAAAAATTAATGAAAAAGGTAACCATAAAAGTGTTTAATTTAACATATGGAGATTATAGAAAGCAGATAGTATAATATGACAGAGAAAGATAAACTGGGGCAGAAGGGAATGGTAAAAGAAAACAGAGACAACATATAGACAGCTCTTTAAAATTACTAGGCAAGAAGTGGGGTTAAGCAATAATATCATAACCTCTGGAAGAAATAATACTTATTAAATTAATACTTGTCAAGAATATATATATGTGTGTACTAAAGTATATGTAAGTTTCAAAAACAGTTTTTGATTTTATCCTTAAAACAATAAAATAAAACTAGAACATTTTTCTTCTTTACAACAGACTGAAATTTAAAAAAAATTAGAAAAGAGAGAAAGAAAAAAAGAAAAAGAAAGAAAAGAAAGAAAGAAAGAAACAAAGAAAGAAAGAAAGAAAGAAACAAAGAAGAAGAAAAAAAACACACAAACAAACATAACCAGTGTCACACAGGTGGTGTCATGGGAATGCAATTTGAATTCAAGTTTTCATATACAACAGTTTTAAAATATTTCAAGATAGTACTTTTACATTTCCGCCATTGAGATAATTGTGTTTTATTTACTCCCCCCTTTAAATCTGTTATTTTTAGCTGCTATGTATGAAATACAGAAGTTATGCTGGCTAGTTTGAGGGTTAGACTTTTATAAACTGGAAGCTTCTACTTTCTGTGCCTGAAAAATTTACTTTTGTAACACAGCCACTATAGTTTAGGAAGCAAACACACCTGGAGAGGACCTGTGTAGGTATGTCATCCAAGATTCTCAGCCAAGGTGTAAATAAGTTGCCTACATCAATCACTTGACATGAAAGTGAGGGAGCATTCTAGATCACTCCAACTCCTGCTACTCCTTCACAGCAATCATGGAAAGAAAAACAAGAGGGAAAATCAACTAGCAGAGTGCAGTAAATTCTCAGAAACATGACAAATAGTAATAAAACCATTATTGTTGTTTTAAGCTACTCAGTGTTGGGGAAATCTATTATTAAGCAATACACATATTTTAAATTTATTTCAGAATATTATGGGGGTAAAAATGTTTGGGTTACATGAATTGCTTTTGTACTGATGGAGTCAAAGTTACAAGTGTGCCCATCACCCACATAGTGTACATTGTACACCCACATAGTGTACATTAGGGATGATTTCACCCATTCCCTCGTCCCCCCTCCCACCTGTGTAATTTCCATTGAGTTTTTCTTCCATCTGTGCACATGAGTACTAATCGGTTAATCACAGTTTAATAGTGAGTATATATGGTGCTTGTTTTTCCATTCTTTAGATACTTCACTTGGAAGAATGGTCTCATAAGCACACACAGCTAGGACCCACACTGCACTCTCCCACCTGATCTGCTCTTCCAAGCTCCCTTGCCTGCCGAGACTAATTCAGAATTCTCCTAACTTTGCCCCTGAGCAACATGATCAAGAGCTGGTGGTGTGGGATCTAGCCTGCAGGGCCATCCCTGTTTCCCCAAAGATCAATTCCTGACCATGCCAGGGAGAGGTATGCTGGTCCCAAGTTGCCTGTACAATGCCCATGCAGATTTGATGTCCCTCTGCCTCAGGGAATGCCGCCCTCTGATAGAGTCACTGGGCAAGGAGCACCAGGAAGAGCTGGCAGGCAGGAAATTCGCAGTCCAAGCACCACTCAGTCCACTGCAGGACCCCAAGAGGAAAGGTCTGAGCTCCACTTTCTTTGGAAGCCTCAATGTGATGGCTGAATCATCTCTCTCAGCAGCTGCAGGTGGGGAAGGGGTAGGTGAGAAAAACAGTCTGGATGGAGGAAAGCTACCACTCTGGTCATGTCTGTCCCACACTCCAAGAGGCCACCTTCACAGAATGTGCAGACACTGGAGTCACACAAATCACCCAGGACACGCTGGACTCCTGTGGCTCCTGCACTCTGGGCCAGAGTTGAGAAATGTTTGTGTGGGAGTAAGCAAGATGAAACCTGAGGAGTTGAAGCCCCCTGGGGAGGACAAAGGCACATGGTGGGTAGAGAAGCAATATGATGCCTGACATCCTGGCTTGGGTCTGTGGGGATGGGAGGTACTCCAGGGGGACTGGAAGCCTGGTGCCCTGTTTAGAAGAGGCTCCCAGCTCACTGACCATGGTAGCCCTTGGCCTCATGTGGGTAGAAATTCTCTCCAGCAGCTCAGTAACTTTCCAACTATCAGAGAGGGGAGGGAGGGAGAAACAAACTGCTCTACTTATCCTTCTCTCTGGACCCCAATCCTAAACCTCTCAGTAGTTGATCTCTGCCAATACCTTGCTCCTTCCTGTTCTGCTCTGCCACTTATTCCCATGGAATCTCCTGAAGCTTCTGGCACCCTTTCCTCAGATCCACACCCAATCTCTGTTTGTCTGTTTGTTTTTTTTTCTCTTTCATCTAAAACTTTTCCTTTTTACTGAGATATTCTGGCAGCTTGTGTCTTTGGTCAGCCATCTTGCTCCTATCTGACTAAACGATATATTTTGTTTTTTAAAAGTGGGATGCCCTAATAACAAAAACCTAAATCATGCAGCATTGACATGGCATTTGGACTGAGAACAGAAGCTCCAAGGAGAGTGTCCTTGATGCCTACCATCTCAAGTAAGCTATAGGTGGGGGTTCGAAAGAAAGTGAGTAAAATATTACTAGAACCAGAAGGGAAGTAGGACCATGTTAAGCAGTAGCAGTAATATAGATGATAGGAAGTAAACCTAATAAATGTAATACTCTATCTCAGGAGAGTTTCTTGTATACAAAAACATCTGGCTTCTCTCTTATAAATAATCAAATCAACAAAGAAACAAATACACAAAATACCAAACACAGAGGATAGAGAGATGAGTAAAATTGTACAAACGGTAAATATAAGGGAGACTATGTGTTTCTAGTATGACTGAACATAGTCCTACTAGACTTAACCTTCAAACAGAAAACAATGGAAAATGTTGAACAAAAACAACAAACAAATAAACAACAACAATTACAAAAGAACTATGATGAAGGCCCAGGAGAGCAAGAAATGCAGGTCTATATTGGAAGGGACTTAATATTTGAAAGTAGAGACTGGTTCAGGCTGTGGTGATGAGAATGAACATTCGAATACTCCTCTGGGAGCACAGTAAACATGTATTGAAATCCATATGAATGCACATTGGCTTTGGCAGTCTTCCAGAATAGAAATTGAGAAGAAAGCATTATCTAAATATTGATCTCTCTTAGCTTGTTGTACAAATTGAATTGTTAATTCCATATTGATCATGGCTTGTGTTATGGGGATAATATTTCATTAATACTCATAATCTACACTCAGTTTCCACTATCTATCAGCTTTCCTATGGTTCACACTAGACTAGTTGATTCCGGAAGTATGAACACACATGTATCAAATATATACTTAACTAATTACAAAATGTTTTGATGTGCCTAGGTAATCTATATTGTTATAAATTAACAACTTGAGTAATCTTGGAAATTCTCAAGTTTCCTACCTAGCATGCCCGATTAAAATAACACCAAAATTTTTCTTGTTTCAGCTAATAAAAATAAAGCATAGAAGTCATCACTCCCTTCCTTATAACAAAAAACAGTTGAACATATTGAAAACCAGTGACTTTTTATGTACTCATAGGGGAACTAAGATCACAGGACAAACCATCACAGTGAACAAAACATATATTCAATAAGTGATTGGTATCCAAAATATATAAAAATATTAAAATTCAAACATAAAATAGAATTCAGACCAATTAAAAATGGACAACAGATGTGAACAGATATCATATCAAAGAAAATATGCAAAACATAGCAAAAAAGCTATAAAAAGATACTCAAATCATATTCATTAGGGAATTAAAAATTAAAGCAAAAATGATAAAGCATTACAGATTTATTACAAATGATTAAAATTCAAAACCCTGACAACACCAAATGCTGGTGAAGGTGTGGAGCAACATAAACTATCATTCATTGCTAGTGGAATGCGAAATGGTACAGCAGCTTTGGGAACTTAGCAGTTTCTCACAAAAATAAACATTATGTCACCATATGATCCAGTGATCATGCTTCTACAAATCATGCTCCAATTTATTTGAATATTTATGACTACCCAAAAATCTGAACATGAATTTTAATGGCAATTTTATTAATAATTGCCACAAACTAAAAACAATCAGGATGGCCCTCAATAGGTGAATAAATATTGCTACATATAATGGAATATTATTTAGCCATAAAAACACATAAGCTATGAAGTCCTGAATAGATAGGGAGGGATCTCATATGCATAATGTTAAATAAAAGAAGCCAGTTTGAAATAGCTACAAACTTGATTATTCAAATATATGATATTCTGAAACAGTAAAATCTATAGAAAGAATAAAACGATCAGTAGTTGCCAGAGTTCAGGATGAGGGATGGGGATAGCCATAAATATGTGAAGCATACGGAACTTTTAGGATGGTTTATATTCTGTATAATACTGTAATCCCGGGTACATGACGTTATACGTTTGCTAAAACCTATAGAACTTTACAGCACAAAGAGTGAATCTTAATATATTCAAATAATAAAATATTTTAGGAAGTAGGGATCCCAGGATGGAAAAGTGATGGTGACAAGACACTCTAGTTGTATTATGAATATACAAAACAATCTCAAAGAAAGGGGTAGGGAAGAAAAGTTACATATGTAGTAATTTTGGAAATACATAGAGTCTGTGAGACAAAGGGAAAGGAAACTACACATTAACACTATATTCTTGATAAAGTTGTGCCCCATGGGGCTATAGGTTAACAATTATGATTCTGCCATATATGTATTATGGAATTGAAAAATTAAGTAAATGAATGGCAGATTTTAAGAGTCAGTTTTCTCACATTGTTACATATAAGCAATGGGAGAAGTTTCAAGGGATGATTAACGGATTTGAGCTGGAGACATCAGTAAGGATTAATGTATACGTTAATATAAATACACATGATTACATATAAATATGCCTATTTACATGGGTTAGTAAATACTTGTATGTTTCTTTTATCTGTTAGTTTAGTGAATCTGAACGAATAGATACCTTAGTAGAAATGAGCACATGTAGCACTAAGACCTTATTTTCTAATACCATTCTCCAATCAAAAGGATCATTGTTAATTGGAGAAATGGTTGATTCTTGGACTGAGGCAGGAAATATACAACATGTGCTTGGAGCATTTGTAGTTCCCCAAAGTAACAAAGTACTAAAGGAAACACATACACACATGCACACACCACATGTGCATGCATATTAATGAAAGTCAAAGGGGTAGAGGAATCAAGCAGGGGAGCTCCCGGTGGCCAAAGCTGGAAAAATTGGAACAATAAAAATGGAATATTAGATTATAACCCAAAATATAAAATAAATATTCAGGAGTCCATGCTTGAATACATGAGTAAATGAGAGAGAAGAGACAAACCTCCTATGGAGAATAATTTCAAATAATTTCTTTAGATGGTTTGGCTTCAAAAAGGGAATATATAACTTCCTGTTCCTTAAGTATCAGCTGTTCATAGTGACTTCTTTTCCTAAGAATACAATATGAAAAGAGAGTAGAAAAAGTAATTTTAGAGTGTAAAACCTGACAAATACTACATAAGGCAGGAGAATTAAGTTAACATAAGCAGTCATGATGTTGTGATGTTGACAGTATGTACCCTTGATATTATGTGACAAAAGTACATTTTACCTCACTGATCTTCCTTTGACAAACACTAACACAAGTGGAATCATGAAAAATAAATCACATGTCCCCAGTAGAAGGACATCCTGCAGTATACCTGATTAGTACTCCTCAAAATGATCGAGGTTTTAAAAAAAGAATCAGAGAAGCTGTCAGTGCCAAGAGGAGCCTAAGGAGACATGACCATTAAATGTAATGTGCTATTCTCCCTGTAGGAAACTCAAAATAATGGCCATAAAGGTGCTCACGGAGTTCAAAACAGTAATACAAAATCAAGCAGAGAACTTCACAAAAAATGAAAGTTATAAAAAGGCATCAAGTGGAAATCATAAATCTAAAGAATGCTGTGAATGAACATAAATTCAATAGATGGATTCAACAACAGGTTAGATCATGTAGAAGAATCATTGACCTTGAAGGAGGAAGAAGAAGAAGAAGGAGAAGGAGAAGGAAGAGGAGGAGGAGGAGGAGGAGGAGGTGGAGGAGGAGGAGGAGGAGGAGGAGGAGGA
>CAUYSK010021301.1:0-51368 GCA_963575035.1 Avahi laniger
GATCCAAGATATAGAGAATCTATCGTGCTGCAGAAGAAAAGGGAATCTGATCATTGAGAAGGTGATTTAAACACAGCAGGTCTGCAAGAATCCTAGAGAACAACAAGTTGAAATTGATAGAGGACACGGGGCTCCAGTAAGATGTCTCCAAGGAAATTTAAAAACTTGTAGAATACTTCATGGATCTGAATGTAGTGATAGGAGATTTACATTTCTGATGGAGAATAGGAAATGAATTTGTGATAGGTACGTAGAAAATTAAGCAAACAAGATAATCATCAATTCCAGGGAAAACAGAAATTTGTACCAAGAGCAGCAGTATAATCATATTATATTATAAGCCTCAGCCTTGAATAATACTGTGTCATCTTAATTATGTAAAAACGGAATAATGATCAGAGAAAAACATAATATAACTATTGAAAGAATAAGAACAGACTAAATCCAGTTCTTCCACTGAAAGGAGTCCTAGATAATAATATCTGGAAGTGAAAAATCAAAAAATAGCAGCTTGAAATGTGAAGATAAATACCAAAAACCAAACCAAACAAAAAAAAAACAGCTAAAAGAGTTGAGCATGTTCACTTTTGAGTATGAAAATAGAACTAGACTTGCAGGATGCGTAGGAAATGGGGCTGCTCCTTTCCTTTTAGGCTTCGAGGAGCTATTTGGCTTTCTAAACTCTACACGTTTACAACTTAGATGAGAATATAAACAATTTTAGAAAGAAAAATGACAATATACTTATTTTCAAGACATGGAGGCAAACATTCTAAGAGCTAAAAAGAGAAAAGCTTGAGAGAGCGTTCCTTTGGGGAGCAGGACGGGAGTTGATCTTCACTGTAACCATTACTAAACCATTTTATTTTGTAGATTTGTGAGGACATTACATTGGAGAAAAATTTTAAAACAAAAATAAAAACAAGAAATTACAGGAATGAATTCAGGCATGCGGACATGTAAGAAGGGCTTTGAATTTTAGCTCCGTTGCTTGCAGTTTTCCTAATCTTTAAAAGCTTTAACAACTTCCTTATGGGGGTAAGGAGTAAATGAGAGAACACATTTGGAAGCTCTTGGTATCCTGAAAAGGATCAAGGAAGAGTCGCTTCTGTCCTTTTACAGATAAAACCAGGGCCTTGGTTTTCAGTAGCATAAACTCAACCTTTGAAAAACCCCTCTCTTTCTTGTCACTCACAAGGACCCTTCTATTACACCTTAGATATACAAGGAATACTTAATGCAATGAACATGTGAATAATGAATTTATTTTAAAAAATGCCCTGTGTGAAATAAGAAATGCCCTTCGTGTAATTCTACTAGCCTTGCAATGAGACCCCTTTCCCAACAATAAAGTAAAATAGTTTACTCACTTGACTTTTCTCAAGTGTTAATGATTCTTAAAATGAGTTCCAGATTCAACTTCTATCTGATAGTAATTAGAACCAATCCACTCATTGTGGAATGCCATCAGAGCTGGGCTGGGGTTAATGGGTTAGGAGTGGGGAATTGAAAAATTGATCCCCACAGCTCTTGGGGTAGGCAGCCCCCTGAATCAGAAGTCTCTGGCTAAGAGCAGCCAAATTGTTTTACCCAGCCCTGAACAATTAATATGATTTTCTTTGGGTGCCATGTCGTGACACAGGTTGGGAAGCACTTCCTTAAATGGGTGCCATAAAAATCCCTTATAGGGGCAGAGTCATTTAGGTAAAGTTTTATTTCATTGTTTACTTATAAAATTTATATGAAAAGTAGTTAAATTTGCATGTTTTTAATAGATTTTTTTCATGTTTCCAAATCTGAATGAAAATCATGTAATGTCAGGTTTACGAATGTTTGGATTAAGTTCAGCTATAAGTAACTTACTAGAGACCCCAAGATAGTAATTTAAACAATTAGATCATTATTCTATCCTGTGAAAAAAATTCTGGAGAAAGCCAGTCCAGGGATAGCTTGGTGGGCTCATTGTCATCAGAGATCCCAGTTACTTTTAGCTTTTGCTCTTACATGCTACATATGAGTCTCCTCCTCAGGGACTGAGAGCCAGCACACCCACACCCCAAAGAGTAGGATGCAGGAGAACACTGTGCTCTTTCCTTTCCAGGGAGACTTCCCAGAAGTCACCATTCAATTTCCATTTAGGTCTCATTGTGTGGAACCTAGTCACGTGACTACACATCGTTGCAAACACGGTGTGCAAAATGTGGTCTTTTAGCTGGGCGGCAACATGTCTAGCTTAAAATAGGAGTATTAATTTGAGAGAGGAGAGAAGGGATATTTGGTAGACAACCAGAAATCTTCATGTTTTAGTAACTGTCATGGAATTCATTTCAAACAAAAACAATCTGTCAATTAGTTATTTTATATATACTGCTAGAAAGGTTAACATAAGCATTAAGGAAGACCAACTACCAAATTCATTTTTTGGGGTTGTGATTACATACTTTTGTTGGATTTAATTTAATAATTAATAATTAAGGCAGTGTAGGTAGATTCTGTCTGGCTTTCATTTATTAGCTGTGTGACCTTGGGAAAGTTACTTAAATGCTCTGTGCCTTATTTTTTTTATATATAAGATGGAGATAAAAAAATAATTGTACCCATCTAATAGGATTTTAGAGGATTAAATGAGTTAATACAGTACATGTACTTAAAATAGTGTTAGCCATTACTATATCTTTCTCTTGAATTAAAACCTTTTTCATTAGAATCACAGGTAGCCATAACAATCTGATTCTCTGTTAAGAATTTCCAGGTATGCAATATTTTCCTGGTTTTGCATTTGTAGACACTTAAAAATACTGATCCCTGGAGTCAAATCATAGGGCTTTACTTGCACTAATAAATGTTATGTTCTATAATAGCATTATAAAAAGGAGTTGGCACTGGTAAAATTGAACAATAACTGGTTTGTATCTTTTTGCTCCCTTTCTCCCACTTCTTCCTTTAATAGACTGTACTGATGACATCACCTCCCTACCCTCTACACACAGTCTCTCAGCCTCTGCTGCCCCAGGGCTGCACAGGCTTGGTCTCTCCAACCCCCACTGCACTGTGCCTTGCTTTTAGCCCTTCTCAGTCATGCTCCCCAATCATTTCTGGCTGTTCAAAATGATAAAATTGCCCAAATTGGGGCAAAAATGCCATTTCCATGTGCTTTCCTATTATTTTCTGGGTATTTTTCTTTAAGCTTTCTTCAAACATTTCCACAAATAGAGATGGTCTATTTTTCTTCTAGAAAAGTAATATTTAAGATAAAATTTGATGATTAATTGCATTAAAACTATAGCTAATGTACTTTCTCAGCTTTTTTTAAATAATAAAAATTGCATTAAGGAAGTTTTAGAAAAAATAAAAAGTTCTTATTTCCATTCACTCGTGGCTTTCATCCTTGGTCTTAAGGCAACAGCTTCAGTTACTGCTGTTTCTTTTCCAGGACGAATTGGTAAATAAAGCATAGAACATGTGCCTCATCACTTTTCTGGGCAAAGCTGAAAAGTTACACACATTCCTTCTGCTCATACTCTATTGGCAAGAAATTAGTCATATGGCAATACCTAGATACAAGGGAGGCTGGGAAATGTAGTCCATAGCTCACATCTCTGTGACCAGCTAAAGCTGGAGCTGGGGGTTCTATGGCTAAAAGGAGAAAGGGGGGAACAAATATGGAGATTGTTAGCAGTCTTTCCAGACAAATGTATCACACAGTTGCAATATAGTAAAGCAATTTTATTTTGCTTTTTAGTTCAGTTTATATCAAGAGCTTTTTTTGCCATGTTACTGCATGGTCTTCATAATGCATTGAGTGTATAATAAATAAATTATTTAATTCTTCCTATTGTTGAAAGTGTAGATTCTTTCCAGTTCTTTGCTATTAAAAACAATGTCATAATAGAACTTTTCATGAGTATATTTGTAAAAAATCTTTTGGGGATGGTTCCCTTAGGATGAATTCCCAGAACTAGGATTACTAGGTCAAAGGGTATGTGAACATTTTATGATTCTTAATGTTTTTGTTCCAAATTGGTTTCTGAGAAGGCAGTTACCAATTTGTTCCCAAAGGAAATATGCACATTTTTCTATAAATGCCAGGGTGGGAGACATATTCACATATCCCTGTAGGTAGAATATTTTTAGTTTTCAGGGTCTGGCTGGAAGCAACACAGGACAGCTTGGGTCCAAATCTCTTATTCTTGCCACTTCCTAGCTGTAGAGCAGTAGGCAAGTATTAATATTTATTCTCCCTGTGCCTCAGATGCCTTATTTTAAAACTGAAGAAACAAATATTTCCTTCATAAGGTTATGGGTAATTATTAAGGCTGTTGACAAATATTGTTTTCCCATCTTCTATGCATGTGTTAGAAATGCAATTCCTTGCCTCCTTGAATGTAGATAAGACCTTGTGACTTGTTTTAGCCAATGAAATGGAAGCAGAAGTAACATGAGTTATTTCCAGGCATATGTTTTGAAAGTCTAAGTGTGACTCTCTACTCTTTTTTTTCCCTTTTCCATATGACTGGAAATGTTCCAGATATTGCCAGCTCTTGAAACCTGAGTCTTAGAGTAAAGATGGCACGGAGTGGAGCTCCAAGCCAACCTGCGATGGATGTGTAAATTGAGCTAGAAATAAATCTTTGGGTTTTTTGAAGGAGCTGACACTTTGGTGTTGTCTGTTATTGCAGCACAACCCTAGCATTATTAATGGGATAATATGCATAAGATGTTTGACCAATGATAAAGCATTAATATATGTCCTTTGTGGTAATAATAACTACCAATCATTCATGCCTTCTATGTGTCAGGCATTTGTATACATTATCTCTAATCTTCAGAAAAATCTTGCATATTATAAAAACTTCCACTTTATAAAGAAGAAAAACCAATCTTGGGATGGTTAGTGTTCTGCCTAAGGTATCCAGCTAGGAAGTTGTATAGCTGGGATTCAAGTCTGGTGTGTTTCTCCTCATCTTTATCTCTTTTCCTTGTCTTTGGAACTTTATGGCTTTATTTTATTTTATTGTTATTTACGTCATGGTGTGAATTTCTTTCCAATATTTGTTTATGAAATTCACATTTATTCTTGTAACAAAATCTCTGCTTTCTTGAATTTGTTGCAAGGTAAACAGAAATAAATTGAGTTAAATGTACAGTAGCTTGCTATATCAAGTCCCTGCTTGTTCTTCAGAAAGCTCATGAACTCAAGTACCTTTTTCATTTTTTCTTGGCTTGAATATGCCTGTGAGTAGTTAAGATTTACATGCTTATGAAAGGAAAAAATTGTTTCAAAATTGGAGTAGAGTGAGTCAGATTAGAATGAGTTAGATTAGATTCAGTAAATTCTCAAACCTGCATGTTTACAGTCTCTCCCTCTTTCTTGTAACAGCTTTATGTAGTAGTGTTCATGTGCCGTGCAGTGCACCCATTTAAAGTGTATAATTCAGTGGTTTTTAGTATATTCACAGAGTTGTGTATCCATCACCACAATCAATTTTAGAACATTTTTATTACCCCGAAAAGAAACCCCATACATCTTAGCCATCACCCTCAACTGCCCCACCCACTCCACCCACCCCCAGCCCTAGGCAAATGCTGATCTACTTTCTGGAGTCTCTTTTTACGGTGGCTCCCAGAATGCCGGTTCCCCATCATCCCCAACAAATGGTTCTTCCTCCTTCCCACCCCAGTCCCACCCCCAACTCTGCAAAGCTTTGCTCAATTATTTTTAATGCAAAGCTCAAATTCTAAAGTATCTGGTATAATAGACTAATTTTTTTTCTAAAATTTTTTTTACTTAAAATTTCCTTATAGTAGTAAGTACTAAAGTTTTTAAAAAGTATGATTTTCCTTGAAGCTCTTGTCTGTTCATGCTCTGATTATCCAGTTTATGAAGTTTTCAAAATCTTTTCTTCTCTTTCATTGTTCTCTAATGAGCCATTTCACAGTTTGTTAGTACCTCTAACTGATAATATAAAGTGGTCAAACAGATGAGATTAAATTAAATTGCTCTTTTATATATAACTCTGGATTTTAAAAAGTGTTGGTTAGGGGAAAGGCAGGAATTGAAATTAATGGTTAAAAAAGAGTAAAGATGGCTGGGGGTAGTGGATCACACCTGTAATCCCAGCACTTTGGGAGGCCCAGATGGGAATATCACTTGAAGTCAGGAGTTTGAGACCAGCCTGGGCAACATAGCAAGACAGGAAGATTGCTTGAGGCCAGGAGTTAGAGACCAGCCTGGGCAATTCAGCAAGCCCCTATGCCTAAAAAAAAGAAAAAGATGTAAGAATCTTTTGTGGGCCAGGCATGGTGGCTCATGCCTGTAATCCTAGCACTCTGGGAGGCTGAGGCAGGCGAATTGTTTGAGCTCAGGAGTTCGAAACCAGCCTGAGCAAGAGCGAGACCCCGTCTCTACTAAAAATAGAAAGAAATTAATTGGACAACTAAAAATATATAGAAAAAATTATCCAGGCATGGTGGCGCATGCCTGTAGTCCCAGCTACTCTGGAGGCTGAGGCAGAAGGATTCCTTGAGCCCAGGAGTTTGAGGTTGCTGTGAGCTAGGCTGATGCCACGGCACTCTAGCCTGGGTAACACAGTGAGACTCTGCTTCAAAAAAAAGAAAAAAACAAAGAATCTTTTGTGAATTTTAGTGACCTATATTCACAATTACTATGAAGAATTTCTGGTTTACTTTTAATAATGTTCATTGCCATGGAAATTGACAACTTGTTGAATAAAGTTGTATATGTTACTATGAGACTCAAATTATCTGAATCATACGGTTGGAAACAATAATTTCTAAAACTAGCACCAGCTTTCAAGGTTTGTTAATGGAAGGGAGTTATAAGCTAATAAATTTTATTCATGTTAAATAAAACAGGAAGTAAGAAACTGCAGCTAAGCATTGAAAGGATGGGAGAGAGAAATTTTTCCCTAGGACAGAAAAAAAATTAATGAAACCTGAATCTTTGAATGAAACACTGAAGACGATGTTTCTACAGTATGTTGAATTGAGGGTGAATTAACTAGTTTATGGGGGGTCTGGTTCTAGTCTCTACTTGTGCTATGCTGACTTGTTTCCTGTGTGTTTTGGATACGTGTGGTGATAGCAACCTGTTAGTCTCTGGTAAAACCCAGTCCAAAGATATGTGAGGCCTGGACATGTGAGGCTGAATAAGCACATCCTAGAGCCATGAAATATATTAACATTGTTGAGCAGTTATGGCAACGGAAAAACAGTGTTAATGAACAAGAATGCTTAAAGGGCGATGGCTTAATATATGTTACAAGCAGGCACTTTATAGGCAGAGAGGACATGCCTGTTCTTTATTCAATGAGCTTGAAAATTCTAACTCTGCCCTAATTATAACTGCCTTGTTCTCTGACGCTTACTTTAAGCAAATGTTTATTCAGGAACTAGGATATCGTGCACTATGCTCTGGGCTAGGAACTGTGAGAGACAGAATGTAGAAATGGCAGGACCCTGGCCTCAAGATTCTGTTGTTTTCGACAGCACAGATTAGATTGTGTTTGGGATTTAATGAGCCCATTATGTAGACCACAACGTTAGTGGGGAAAATGGGAGAGTTGAAAAGGTGTATTAGAACCAGATTGTTAGGTTCTTGAATACCAAATTTATATGTTAGGACTTTATTATTTAGAAAGTAGGGACTCACAGAATTTTTTAACATTAAAAGAAAGTGATCAAAGCTGGTTTTGGCTATCTATTCGCATTTTTTGGACTCACTGGTATCTTTTTTTTAGCTGTTAAGTTTTCAGTGAATAAAAACAGTATGTATCTTGCTAATGTCCAATGCAATATTGTAGAATATGACTAATATTTAGTTCATGTAAATAGTAGCTGTTACTAAAAATTCTTGTGTTCTTAGTGTGGAAAGCATAAAGGACTCTCATTGTTCTTAATATTTATTTAGCTAAACTATCATCCACCTCATCACAGAATAACAAGAAACCCAGTCAACTGTGGCAAATCATTTGCCCAAAAAGATCACTTTTAAATCCTAGTGAAGCTATCAGGTACTATGAAGTGTGAAAATGCTATAAATCGATATGTTCTGTATTTTATCAATTTAGCACTTTTTTCAGTGTTATGTCTATGGATAGATTCCAGAGGATTAACATATATTTAAATTATTTAAAGTTCCAGTTAAACCAACAATTATATCCCCCTCTTGCATTGCCCTTTATATCCTTGGCGGGGGTGGGGGGTCTCCTCAACTTGAGTAACTTGTGGTACTAGACAGGATGTGAAGGTTGCCACCACAGACAGACACCGTATTGTAAATCCAAAGAATAGACAAAGGAAAACTTGCAACAAGATTTAGAGGGAAGGAGGAATGATGGTGACTATTGCAAAGCCTGGAATGGTTCCCTTAGGAATTTAAGGAGGGAAAACAAGAGTTTTTGTAGTTTCCAGAAATAGAACTGCCTGCCAGCTTCCTTCCATCCTCCCTCTTGCCTAGCTGCAGGAGAAGCACAGGCAGGCACATGCAGGCTGACAACTTTCCTGCTTGTGACAGCTCCAGATTACAAATGCGCAGAACGAGATTACAACGCCAGCATTCCCAGGCCCAAGGAGCAGAGAGGGGCGGGCTGGGAAGAGGTGAAGGAAAATTAAAGCGAGAGGAAATAAGCAGGGGAGATAATGAGCAGAAGAGGAAGCATGGGGCGGTAGATGCGGTGGTAAAGGGCTGTTAGAGGCGAGAGGCTGGCGGCATGAGACACATAGCCCTGTGCTGCTGGGTGTGTGTCTGAGAGATTCGTGGGTGTGTTTGTAGAGGAAGTTGTGGAGGCATGTGTGTGCACAGAATGTATGTTAGGCAGGGGTTTTATGGGTGTGGGCGTGGGAGGCTGTGTGCAGTAGGGTGTGGAGTGCGGGGGTGGAGAGAAAAAGGAGAGCGGAGGGAGGGAGGACTTTTATGGTGCCAGGAACACCCATTTCACAAAGGAAAATTGCCAGCTGCCAGAGACGCAAATCTCTTTTGTGGGAACAAATCAGCTCCCCACGGTGGATTCTGGCCTCCAATCTGACCCCAGGATGTTTGCCAGATGTTTGACCCAGGAAGGGAGGGACACGGTTTCTGGATTTTTACCACACCCTGATCCAGGATCTTTCCCAGGGACTGATGTTTTTGCTTAGGTATTATCACAGTGCTGGTCACAGAGCAGCAATTCTTGGCAGACAGTCCAGTAGTAAATAGAACTGTAAATTAAAAATAAATACTTTCCAGTCTTGGTTTCTTCTTGTACTTTTTGATGGCCTTTGAAACCCTACTGTAATATTTCTGTGCCTTGGTTCCCAATTTTTCCAGTAACAAGAAAGAATACATCAGCCAGCTAAGGGAAATACGATATAGAATTAATAATTGCAATGAATAAATAATTATAAAGATCTATGGGTGACAAATTTTAATTCAGTATGACAAAGAACTTCTGCTAATTAGAATTGTTCAAAACTAGAAGAGATTAACACAGGAGGTAGTGTGTGTCACGTTATTATACATAGTCAAATGGAGCAGGGATGACCAGTTGTTGGGTGTTAAGGGGCAAATAAAGGTGTACTTAAGATACCCTGAAGAATTATGCAAAAACTCCAAGATGTTATAATTCTAGGACTATACGGTGCTTTAAGCAATGTAAAATTACTTTGAATATTAAAGTATCTTAGGTATGAAATAATCAATATATTTAATGATCAACCAATAAAATGTCCACTGAGTGATTAGCACTGTTATTAGACAGGCTGTACGTACAGCATATAAATGCAGAGAGAACTTGAGACCCAAGTCGTCCATAGTAACCCCAAACAAACTAAATTCAGAGAAAGAAGGCTATACCATGTAGCAGGGAGAAGTATTCAATCAATCAAAGCAGGCCGGAACTCTTATCAGTCATTCTGGAATACTGTCTATTTGTGAGAGATCCAGTCCAATTCTGTGTAGTACTGAAGAATGCTAGTTACGCTTTCTCTTCAGTGATTAAAAACTTTCAGATGCTTGTTGACCACCCAGTTCAGACACATACCAGGTGCTTGTTTGAGAAACGGTACTGAAGGCCTCAGAACTTCCTTAGCTTTCCAAGTACTATTGATAAGACTTCTCAAACGTTTATGTGCACTTAAGTCACCCAGGGCTTTATTAAAATGCAGATTATCATTCAGTAGGCCTGGGGTGTTGCCTAAGAAGATGCTGTATTTCTAAGAGATGCTGATGAAACTAGTTCACAGGCCACTCAAAGAAGCAAGGCTGGATGAAAGCAGTAAGGAAACTCTAGGTGCTCACCTGTTTTCCTAGGCAAGGGCACATGACGCATCAGGGGAATGAGATTCAATACAATCCCATCCATGGAATCACAAAGTTTATTTATTTATTTATTTATTTTTTTTAGAGATGGGGTCTCGCTCAGTCACCTAGGCTGGAGTGTAGTGCTGGGATCATAGCTCACTGTAGCCTCAAACCCCTGGGCTCAAGAAATCCTCCCACCTCAGACTCCCGAGCAGCTGGGACTATAGGTATACTACCACGCCTGGCTAATTTTTAAATTTTTTGTAGAGACAAGACACTAACTATGTTGCTGGTCTCCAACTCCTGGCCTCAAGCCATCCTCCTCTCTCAGCCTCCCATTACAGGCGTGAGCCACGGCACCTGGCCAGAGTCACAAAATTAATAGTGTAGAAGGAGAGAAGCCTTGTGATGCCATCTAAAAACCATCACTTGGCTCTTTTCAGTGGTGTAGGTGAGGGAGTAAGAGATCTGCGTGGGCTGGATTGGGGACTCCTGAGGGTGGTGATAATACGGTCTCTTAGGGTAAATGTCAGGGACTTCTTGGGAATTCCAGGCTACCCTGTCAAGCAGATAAAGTTTGTTTTGGTCCCGTCTTCCCTGCTTGTCTCACACTTCTTAGTACATGCCTTTTCCTAAGAGAGAACTTTGATCTTTACTTTGAAGACTTTGACCTCAACTAATTGTCTTAATCTCCCCTAAGGAATCAGATGGTAAAGAATTTAAGGTGTGACCTTTCCCAGGGAACTCTTTAAGACTTCAGATTTTCAAGACACTACAGGATAAAGCTCTATCAGTGAAATGTCAGACTGTGACAAGTAGAAAAGAATATTGTGGTCGGAAGACTTGGCTTAAATGGCCTTCTGATTCCTTCACAGACTGACCTTACTCAGGATAACAGGTGTGGGGAGAACTGTCAGTGTTGGGGAGGGGCCTAAGAAGGGTGTCAGCCTCATTCTAACTGATCAGGATTGAGAAGGTTACAGGAGGAAAATCTTGGTCCAAAGGAAGGACATTTGAGGACATGGAATAGCTAAGGTTGGTAACCTTTTTCCAAATGGTTACTTATTTATTTTCCTTCAGTGACTCAGAAATAATTGGATTCCACCCTGTTTCTCACCTCAGAACAGATAGTAACTAATGTTGTACCATATATTTTAAATTATACTAAGAATATAAGAATTACTTGCTTTAACCATCCACAATTCAGCTTGCTAGCAGTGTTGTCCATCTGGAACATAACTAAAAACCAAGAATTATGCAAAAAGATCCCTGAGTAGGCAAAATAGATGTCATTAAACTCATGCACTAAAGCTCATAAGAGCTCAAGGTCTTAGAATTTATATAATCAACATTTCCCACTTAATGTCAGTAATCCATTACTGAAAATCAGATGTTCTACATTAAAAAAAAAGCTGACTAGAAGCTTGTTTCCCATTATTTAAATGGAAAAATTATAATGTGTTACATATCAGCCTTAAACCACCAACAAATTCTTAAAAAGTAAATAAATCACAGTAAAATGCCATATCTGTAAGTAACAAACTACCATGTTATCATATAAAATGTCTAAACAATGCTTGCTGATTAACAAAGAATTGATGCAGTTAGTAACAGCTGTTTTACATGCTGTGGTGTCTCTCTTAGTACCAGTAACAGAGAAACTTACCTTTGTTGACAATGCGCACTTTTTAAAGTGTGTGCACATGATTCTGACTTTCTATTAATTATATTTCTTTTGTCATGTATTGTTTTATTAAAAATGTTCTATTGAGTTTTGAGTATGTAAATATACATTTTCCTATAAAAACATAGTCAAAAAAGATATATTGAGAGACATATATGTTCTATGAAATTGAGTGTTAAAAACCAAGAAATGTTCTGTGAGAAAAATGTTAACTCGGGAGATATTTGCAGTGTATGTCTAGTGCTCTGCTGGGGCCCATTTGTACTGGTCCACAAGAACCAGTTAAATGTTTTAGAATTTTGCAAACTGGTTAAAGTCACACTGGTAACTTGAAATTGGCCATGGTGGGAGTATTTACACCACAAAAATAGGAAAATTCTACAAATCAGGGACTCCTCCCATATCCATGAAAGCTGGTTGTTACGCATTTACCAGCACTACTGAGTATGCCTATACTTTATCTCATCAAATGTAAGATGTCATGGGTGGTTGGATGGACTATATGATAGAAAGGATATGCTAGAATTGTGTCATATAAAAAGAACCTCCAAACACCAGTGGCTTTTACAATAGAAGTTTATGTCATGCTGCAATGAGAGTCAGCTGGGACTTCTGCTCTACTTAGTCATGCAGGAACCAATATTGATGGAGGCTCCATCATCTCTGTAAGAGGCTTCAGGGTTTACCATGGCATGAGAAAAGGCATCTAGAGTCAAGAGCTAGTTTTTCTATGCTTTGATCCAGAAGTAGCACAAATCACTTTCCACCCATATCCCTCTGGCCATAACTAGTCACAGGCACAACCCACCTATAAGAGCACTGAGACATATGGGGAAACAGATGGAGTATTGGGGGAGCACCGCTATTCCTGTTACCCATACATCTTGATCTTATATGCCGCTAAGGAAAAAAAATCACTATCAATTAAACTATCACTGAAGGCTTTTTTCTAACTTAGAATGACATATTTGGACATTAATTTTTAAAAACTCATTTTTTATTACTCCTTTATATACCAAATAAGGTAAATTAATCAAAATAAATTGGTTAAAATGTTCTCTAAAACTGCTGCACATTTGAAGGCTAACTCTTCTCAGTCAAGTTTGGAGTCAGAGTCACTGTTATCCGTGTTTTTCTGCAGAGTTTCAGACTCTGTGCCATCAAGAGCATGGGTGAGGCAGCATTTCTTAAAAGAGTCCGTTATTGGCTCTAAGACTTTTGTCCAAACCACAAACCCCCAATATGCAAGTTTTGATTGTGGAGATTTATCGTTCCTACTGGAAGGTGTTCATGGAAGGGTTTCAAACAGTAACAGGTTCTTGTTTTTTCCTCAGTTGGCCTCAAATGATTTGTTGCCTGGACCTTTGCAGCTGTTCAGTCAGGCCCTGACAGTAACCACCAAGTCACTACATTTTCATCAAGCTTGTTCTTTCTTTTTTTTTTTTTTTTAAGTAGAGACAGGCCTGTTGCTCAGGCTGGTCTCAAACTCCTGACCTCAAGTAATCCTCCCACCTCAGCCTCCCAGAATGCTAGGATTACAGGTGTGAGCCACCGCACCCGGCCCCAAGATTGTTCTTTAATGGACCAAGTTCTCATGTAACTATGAGGCAACTCTGTCATGAATGCTGCTTGGCTGAGTGTGCTTGTGAGAAGCCATAGTCTATAAGACCTAGCCTGAATTCAGATATGTTGAAATGTAAAATTAAATAAAATAAATTGTGTTTTTGAATCTATTAAATATCATACTTACTTAAGGGGGAGTTTGGACTGAAACTCAGCCTTAAAAATCTTTTAAAACTTGATGGGCAGAAGGAGGGGGAAAACCCTATGATTTAAAAGCTATAGGCAATTTTTTTTTAATCCCTAGAGATCACAGCTGGTAGTCACCTTTAGAGAAGATTATCCTTTCGTTTTGGGGAAATGATCAGAATGAGTCATTTAGGTATGCGAACATCAGCGGAGGCCTTGTTCTGAATTGTGATTTTCAATCAGAGTGACTTTAAGTTGTTAAAACAACTATATTATAACTCAACAACAAATGCCTGTTTTATAATCTATGGGATTATATCTTTGCATGTGTGTTTTCTTTAGATAAATACTAATTTTCTTCAAAGAGTAAATTTAGACTATACAGGGACTTAAAGTATCACTTATTCATTTTTGTGTACGTTCTTGTTTAGAAACAAAATCTGGAGATTTCATGAAGAATGAACAGGCAAGATTTGCATCTCACGTTAGCAGGCAGACCACACGAAGGAACAGAACTGGACTTAGTAGAGCTCAACCAGGCTTGGACTGTTATCTGTGGGCTGTATCAGGTTGAATAATCTACAGTGTATTGATGTTAGACTATCGTGTTTTGATGTATTGTCCTACTGGGCACCATGGGACAAGTTCATGATTCTGCTGGTCTGTCATCTTAGGAGAAGTAATAAGATGCTCTGGTAGCAATAAATGATGATTGGAGAAGTGGGCCTTCCTATCTCTGGAGTTTGGCTATGGGTTTGTACTTGGAGTCGTGGATACCTTTGGTCTGCTTCTGAGGTCGGACTGAGCTGGACAGGGATGGGAACTAAACAGAATAGGTCTGAGCCGCCTGGGTTCAGGGGTAGGCTCGTCTGTTGCCAAGCCAGCAGTAGTACGAAAATGTGCTTCTCTTCTGTTACTCTCCAACTTTCACTTATGAGTGTTAAAAGTACACCAGAGCGAAGTAAGGGAAGGTCTGTTTCATGTTGAGATGACATGACGAAGAAGGGAGTAGCATGCTTTACTCTGAGATCAAAGAAGTGGGAGCAGCGGGAATAAAAGGTTTTTCCTGTAAGCCTATTCACAACAGGGAATATGGAAGCCTGAAGAACAGGGGAAACAAAACATTTTCTTTGAAGTAAGCACAAACACTGAAAGAAATGAAAGGAAATATCCACCATAGCTCCCTGGGACCAGGCCATAGTCAAACAGTGCTGCACATCTCAGTGGATGCCCTGCTCCTAAGAAATCACTCTCTTACAGGCCAGTACAATGATGGGTGTTCATCGTGACAGCTCCAAGTCCTTAAGAAAAGGTTATGTTTGGCAAACTTGGTTTAAGATCCTATAAAAGTTCATACTATCATTGAGAAAGATTTTTACACAATTTATTAAATATAAAGAAAATCAATATAGCAGTTTAACCCCCAGTTACTTGGAAAACTTGGTTATTATGGATGTTGATTTCCCTGAAAAACCCGGATAGCCTGAGATTTGCTGTGTTCAGTTCATGGCCCTGGCACTGCAGGACATTTTGGAGACAAACATGGTATTTTCCCTGAAAGCATTTGGAGATGTTCCCTGTGTGTTTCTAACAATGCTCTAGCAGCTCATATGAATCTAACAAGCATGAATTTATCTAAATCTTTCTTTATCCTATTTATATTTGTGGACTATGCAACATCTTGAGGATAATGAGTTCCATATGTTTACTACCCACTGCATAAAGTAATGCCATCTTTTATTTATCTTTAAACTACTTTCATAGAATTTCAATGGGTGCCCGTGCATTTTAGCATTCCAGGATTTGAGGATGTTCTCACTTCAGCTGTGGCTAGTCCATGTAGGCCTTTATGCAGATAAGAAACAGCACCCGCTTTGGGCACTCAATTTAGCAATGGGCATTCCCTCTTTTGGACAGATACAGTCCTGTGCCAGGTGTATGGCTCAGTGAGTGGAACATGGACTAGATTTCAAACCCAGCCTGCTGACCCCACCTCATGTCCTTGGCTGGGTGCCCTTGCAAGATACAACTAGTACAGTGGTGTACAGCAGCTCTGGGCCTCACCATGTGGGTCCTTTAAAGATTTTGCAGATTTTGATAATATCTTCTCTCGGGTATCATCTTCCTAAGGGATCTTAGTCTTTCTGTTGATTCCTCATTTAGAGCCACTGACCCTTCTCTGCCATTCTTGAGATGTGGGGCTCAGGTTGAAGGCAGCCTAGGCACTCTCTGTGCTCTCCTTGGGACTCTCTGCACCCAGTGACAGTCAGCAGGCTGTTGGGCTCTGTGGGCAGCTACAAAACAGGGACCAGAGGAATGAGTCAGTCATGGGTTCCATTTCTAGGGTTTCAAGTGGATAATCTGGAGATGATCATCTTATAATTACAGCTTAGGTTAATTTTCTCTAGACTCACTGTCCACTTGTTGCCCATGTAGGGAGTTGTTGGGAACTTTTTTATCCATGAGGTCTTCCTTCATTTTTATCTTCATCAGTTCAGAACTGTACCAACTGTATCTGTCAACTTTCAGACTTCATTTTGCACTTCCTTTCCAAAAACATGTTCAAAGCCTAAATAATACAAGAACTAGCACTAATATAAGGACAATACAACTTATGGAAAATACTGAAGGCCAGGCATGGTGGTTCATTCCTGTAATCCCAGCACTTTGGGAGGCCAAGGCAGGAGGATCACCTGAGCCCAGGAGTTTGAGGCTGCAGTGAGCTATGGTTGCAGTACTGCACTCTAGGCTGAGCAACAGAGCAAGACTCTGTCTATTTTATATATATATATGTGTATATATATATATATATGTACTGAAGATCACGATTTTTGTGTCTGACTCATGGTTGATACTCACCAAAAGAATGAGTGGCTTGATCCCTTCAAAGTCAGTTTTCTTTTGGTTCTGTTTGTTGTTATATACAGGCAGTCTGCTGTAAACATGTGCAAGACCTACATTCTCCCTGTTCTCTCAGTGAACGTTGAACTTTAGTGATGTGTCAATTATGTATTAGATCCTTCCAGTATGTTGGACACAGCAGTTAGTCATCCAGTGAAATTTAAGGTGATTATCCAACTTTCTTTCATCCCAGGTCTTTGGTACCCATATTTAAAATATACCAAGTATGTCTAAAACTAAAATTTCAAATTCAGTTATGTCTATAGAAAGAAATGCTTGCATATTTTTCTTCCCTCTTCTGTCGTAGAGGTTATTGGAGGGAGAAATGTTCTGTACCAACCCCAACTAATAAAAACTTTTATCTCAAGCACCTTCTCTTCAATGGAGAATTCTGTGATTTCAAATTAATTTTACAAATGTTTTAAAATTTTATTATAAAAGATTTTAAATACATAAAATTAGAGTGAAAAATAGTTAAAAGGAACCCCCAGATACGTAGCTTACTTGTTCAACAATTATCAATATCTCTTGAATTTAATCTGTTTTTTTTTTAACATGCCTTGACATCTATTGCCCCTTTGAGGCTGAAATTCTCAGCTTCTTCTTACTCTTTTGGGGATTTTTATTTTACACTCTTGTGGAAGGTTGAAAATTGATTTATGCAATCATAAGCTCTTACCACTTCCATGTATATCATACACATAATGGTATGAGATCCTGATTCAACTCCAAGTCACTTGCTGTTTGAGTGCCATACCTTATGGTATTGCTAGGTAGTTCTCCATCTTAATCGAGACACTTTTCCGTGGGTCTCTCATATTTATGCACATCTTGTGAGCATAGCCCCAACTTGCCCTTTGTTCCTTTAAAAAGATCTTTGCATGGTAAAGAGTTTTGAAAGGTAGGGGTAGCGTCTCACTCTGGAGCAAAGGGCAGGCATTCTTACTGACCATTACATAAGATTTGGGTTCCCTAAGCTCAGGTTCTCCTCCTGTAACCCAACCTACTGCCTGGGCAGATGTCACCTGATGCTCTGTGTCACTCTGTTGGAATTGAGAATAAGGACTAGATGCAAAAATACAGATACTCTAATGAGTGCTATTGCTGCGAATAATAAACATTTCTTCATCTCTGATCTAGGAATCTTGGTTTTTCTACCAGCGTCCATGAACTGTGGAAGGCTTACTTCTTGGTTTGCAAGCAGGGTAAATACCAGACCCTTTACAGTTCCTGACAGTTTGGTAGAGCTGGTCAGGTACTGACAAAGACGTGGCTCTCTGGAAGACAAAAGAAGAGTGCCTCATAAGCCTATTAACAGGATTTGGGGAAGTACATGGAAATCAGTAGTAAATTGATCAAATTATGGCCCACTGGGGAAGAGGTTGTCCTCTACTTTATTGCGTGCAAATAAGAAGGAATTGGGAATGCAAAGTGCAGGAACTGCAGATTGAGTATCAGAAAGTAGGTTTGGAGAGAGTTGTCTGAACAGTGGCCTGCTTGTTGCTAACTCTCCCCTGGATGGTGGAACTTCCTCACTAAACAAGGAATCAGCCTCAAATCTGTCCCATTCTAACAGCCAGTACTAAGGTTTATCCTGGGTGGCAGAAGGTTCCACTCTCTTTCAGACAAGTTACAGAGACACATCTATAATGAGCATGAAAGGAGGAAAATGTGCTATTACTGTGGACAAAAATCAGACTAATCATTAGAACTTTGGCTGGTTTGCTTAGAAAATGAGGGGGTGGGTATGGAACGCTTATTAAGGAAGAATGGCAACAGCTGGGCTTTTTTACCGCTCACACCCTCCTGCAATCTATAATGCTAACCTTAGATCCATTTGAGGTTGACAGTAAAAGGTCTCAAAACTTTTTTGTAGTGGGTCCTGGCTGCTATAGGGAGCTTTGGCCTTCTTGGGGGTGATTTTCCTGAAAGAGAAAAACTCCTGTGGGAAACTATAAATGAGGCATTGACTAGAATCCAGGCTCTTAATGGCCTGGATTGGGTTTATAATACTGGCGGATGAGAATGAGAAAATGATCTCTCTCTCTATTTCCCCTTCTCTGACCTCAGCCATGTTAAGGAGAAATTATTAGAAATGAGGCTAAGTCTTCCTATCCCCAAGGGGGATTGAAGACCAAACACATCCATCTCAGTATGTTGGGAAATCTTGGAGAGAGCAAGGAAATCAAACTTTTATGACCCTGTTGGATACAGAACCTACCTGGACCTGTGGAAGGAAAAGGCATGCAGGTTCAGCTAGTGGGGTTTAGGAAGGGTTCACAGTGTGGAGAGCAAGTTAGCCTGACCCTATGGGTGGGGCCCTTTCAGCCAATTCAATGTATTATTTTTGCTGCTTCTACATCTTAATGTAAATAGGAATTGATGCTTATACTTGCCTTTCCCACAAGTGCCAGAAAATGGATTATCCTAACTGAGAAGAGCTGTCCAAAGCTTTCATTATATAGATAATATCTTGTTGATTGGCAAATCAGAAGCCTCAGATCAATCACCTTGATAGCAGTGTTATCGTACCTTCATTTTTAGAGGTGGTTGATAAACCCTGACAAATTTCAGGGCCCTGTTGGCCAAGTAAAGTTTCTTGGAACTACGTGGTCGGAGTCATAACACTCAATTTCTTTGGCAGTCAAGGAAAAACTGCTGTCTCTTGATCTCTACCACTAAAAAAGAAGCCCATGTTGGACACTTTGAGTGTCAGAGATGGTGTGTGCCTCACTTGGGGATTCTTGGCTCTATATATGGGCTAACTTGCAAATCAGCATCCTTTGAATGGGACCAACAGGCTTCATTGGAAGCTATCCTGCAAGTTATAACACACTCTCTACTTTGGGGCCCTATAACCCTAATGTCCCTCTGGGCTACAAGTCGCTGTGATGATTTTGTTGATTGGAGCCTGTAGCAATCTCCACCCAGAGATTCCCTCTCGGAGTTTTGGACTCGTTACCTCTCTGATACGGCTGCCAGGAACAACCCTTTTGAAAAAGTAGCTATTTACTTGCTATCGTGTTCTTGCCAAAACTAAATGCCTGGCCCGTGGCAGCCTTGTGACTTTCTGGTGTGATATTCCTATCTGGGGGTGAGTCAACTTGGATTCAATGCCTAACAAGCATGAAAGGGCCCAGCAAGCTTCACTACTCAAATGAAAATGGTGCATTCAAGAACACAACCAGCTTGGCCTCAGGAGCATCAAAGCTTTGCATGTAATAATGGTATCTACTCCGTTGGGGGAAAACTCTATCCCCGCTATGCCAACTGATGCAAAGTCATTGGCTTCACAGGATCCTCAGTTCACAACAGTTTCCCTAAAATCCTGGGCCTGATTGTTCAGTTAAGCTGAAACCTGATGTATTCACTGGGCTACTGTAGCTGTTCAACCTCAGTGCCAGCAATACAAAAACAAAATGAATGAGGTTGCTCCGCTTGTGGGCAGAACTCAAGACTGTTCTCAGAGCGCTGGCCAAAATTATCCTTGAAGAACCTTGTTATATTTTTTGCTGATTCTTGTGCTGTTACCCATGACCTACCTATTTGGTCTGACACTTAGAAACTAAAGGCTGGCAGAGTCAAACACTCCTATCTAGGGCTGCAAACTGGAAATAGATTGTGGCTGCTGATGGGACTGTCCAGATCAAGCCCAGGGCAAGAGTCCATTCTCTGATGAGATTGCCTGACTCATGCTGCTGATGAAGCCTGCACTGCCCAGATTGCCACCATTGCTTCCCGGTCTATCCCCATACTGGGCATGGAAACACATCCACTGTCACAGACTGGGCACAAGTCTGCTGCGTGCCAGACTTGGAACTCCTGCCAAAAGTTGACCCGTTTGTCTTACAGTGAGGGAGTACACACCACAGTGTGCGATGGCAGATTGACAACATTTGACTTTTTATTCCCTTGCAGGGATATCCTGGAACCTCACTGCTGTCTGCCTTTTCCAGGTTAAGGTGCTTCTGTTCCAGTCCAATCAGCCAACTCTGGCCACACCATTATTGCCCTTGAAACTAATTCATGCCATGTTTTGGGCTGCCTGAGCCATTTGCAGTATGACGATAGTGTGCCTTTTATCACACAAAAGCCATTCAACAATGGGCTAATAGTCAAGGTATATGATGAACCTTGCATGCTCTCTGCCATTCATGGGCATCTGGTATTGTGGAACATTGGAATGGTCTCCTTAACAATATTTCTATTTTTCCTCTTTCACCTTCTCCTGATCTACACACCTTCGCAAAACAGTTGGATCGTTGAATGCAACTCTCCCCAGAAAGGAATGATTTTCTCTCCGTTACTTCCTGGGTGATGATTAGGATGAAAGGAGTAGGGAGTTATTTAGTCGTATTTTGGAAATTCAGTACTCTGCCCAAACCATTCCTGAGCATGATGCTTTTATTTTCTCCTAATGGCAATCCCGGGCCAGTCTGGTTAGTTCGCGTGCTACTGCTGGAGTAATAAACTGTCCTTTGTCTCTGATTTCTTCCTATTTTCTTATTTCTTTTACCAGAATTCATAAAACTATGGTGGGCTAACTTTCTAGCTCACAAGTAGGGCAAAATAGAATAGTCTTCATAGTTCTTGACACTGTCCCCACACTAAAAGAACAGCCTGGATTGTGAAACAAGCACAGCATAATGCTCTACACAATGATGCTTATTTTTTGTTTTACCTTTCTGCCTGGTGCTGCCCAAACCAATAGTAAGAACTCTGTTATATGCTTTTATGGACTCAGCAAGATTATACCAAGAACGTTTTGACAAAAAAAATGGAAATGAATAGGACTCGGGCACTATTTGTTCCCCCTTCTGTTACCATGCAGGGGAAGAAATTTTGTATTTTCTTTGCCAGTTGCCATCATACTTATAGGATCCCGGGTGTGATTACCTAAGAGACTGTGCCTCTTAATGACACAATGTGTACCACAAAGAAACTAATTACAGTAAAGATTGTTACAGCTCAAATCAGGTTGCCTAATTGAATATAATATTGCTGATAGCTATGAATATGTGTAAAGAATTTGTTGTGAAAGCTCCTCTCATGTTTACTATTGTGATTCCGCCTCCATGCAGTGAGGTTACAGTTCAGGAGGTTCTTGGTACTGTAGGTATAATGTTAGCTTGCATTGTGTGTGTGTATGTGTGCAGGCATGCATATGCACGTGTGCCGCCCTTCAGAACCTTTTCCTGCACTCAAACCCAGTCAGAGTGAAAGAGCTGTTTTCCCTTTATTAACAAGGGTTTCTGTGATCACTATAGAGCATGACCTCCAAAGGTCACTGTTTATATTAGCCAAAGTGTGACAGTTCTGACATAAAGTTTTTACACATGTGTGATAGCTACTGCTCATGGAAGCCTTGTCAGGGGTAGGGCCTGTAGACTGAAGAGAGCTCGAAGATAGACCTGGAAATTGTCAAGGCCAGCAGCTCAGTAACTGGACTATGACACATTACTGTTGTTGGGGAATTTGTGGATTATTCAGTAAACATTTGTTGAGTGTCTACTATCTGCACTGAACACTAAGAATACACAGATCCTAAAATGTTTGCCCATGAAAAGCTAGCAGTCTAGCGGGGGCAACCATAGATTGGCATATAAACCAATGATTACTGTACATGTGGATGTGTATGCAAAATGTTAAATAGGAACACAGAGAATGAAATGATTAATTCTGCTTGGAACTTAAAAAGAAAATTGAAAGTGGAAAGTGGTTTTGGGGTCCACTACCATGTTCAAGAATGTCGTATATAACTCTATATTCTATGCACCATGAGGCTCAGATCTCCCTAGAGGTGGAGGGGGAAAGGTAAGCTTTGGGCTTGAATTTCAGCTTTGCCATTAAAAACCAATTTGTTTTGTGACTAAGGAATTTAACCTCTGTTGAAATCCAGTGTCTTTACCATTAAAATAGGAGTGATGGTGTCGCCTCCTTGAGTTACGAGGATCACAGCAGACAACCAATCTGCGGTTTACCCGTAGCAGCTGCTCCTTAAATGTTAGTCCTCCTTCCCCTCCACCCTTCACTCCCGTCCCAATATTGAGTGATGTAGGAAAGTGAAGTTTCATGTTTGAATGATCATTTGATCATTCTCTCAGGGATTCAAGGCAGATTTCAGACTGTTTTGGGATTTGAAAGCCAAATAATTAACTGAATATAGGTAAAGCAGAAACTAACAGTAACAGCAATAATTTTTGCTGGTTTGTTTTTTTACATACGTTCTCTTTTTAAATCCTCACAAAAATTCTATAAGGGAGGTAGTGTTTTTCCCATATTTCATGATGATTTTCTTATCTACTGTAATATTTATTAATAGTATGATTTTATTGGTCATTTTATTGTGTCTGTGTGTGTTGCCTTTCAGAACCTTAAGACAGATTTTTTTTTTTTTCCTGAGTAAGGCTTCCAAGTTTAGGTCTACTGCAACCAGATGAGAACAGTTGGCTGAGCCACCCAATACAGATGGAGTAAGAAAGCTTGACGAATGTGCTTGATTGACTTAGAGCTTGATATATTTTCCATATTTGTATAGTGAAGGCATACTTTTTCATTAATAGTAATTAATTCAAAATGTAAAATTTCTTTTTTTTTTAAATGTAAAATTTCTTAAACGTAACTGGTAAAAGAAAATAAATCTGTTACCTTTCAGTTTCTTTTTGATCAGCATATCACAAACTTAATGTTATTGAGAGTTCGTAAGTGGAATGATCCTTTATTCCTCACCCGGAATCTTAGCTGGAAATCAGAACTCTCCCAAGGTTTGGATATAGCCTCAGGGCTTCTGACTAAATTGGTATCAAGACAGCTCTTCCCTCAGTTGGCTATGCCTTCTTCCAATATCAGGCAAGAGGGCATTGAAAAGAAGACTTGTTTGTTTATGTTTTTAATCAGCTGCAAAGACTGCCATACCATATCTTCCCTGCTTAAATGCTCTGTCGGCTTCCCCATATTACTTCAGGTATGGGATAAGTGGTTCTAAACAAATGGCCCAGAATACAGCATGATTGTAAAAAGAAAGTGTGGCATAGATGGAAGGTGAGCATTGAAGGCCAGCCAGAGGGCTCTGAGCCATGAGGTTATTCCAGGGTGCAGGCCCCTGCAGCCTATTCTGCACCACGCCCCAGGGTGATGTTCTGGCCAAAGTTAGGTTGCTACCATGTCTGAGTTCCAGCCCAGGGGATGAGTGAAGAGTCTTCACTCTTGTGGCTGTGTCCTTTAGGAGATGACACATTACTTCCGTTCATTTCCCAGTGATCTGAACTTAGGCCCAAGATCACTCATCATTGCAAAGAAAGTTGGGGGATACAGTTTATAACCAAATGGCTGTATATCTGGCTAGAACTCAGAGAGTTCTACGACAAAAACAAGGGGAGAATAGATACTGAGAGTTGGCAATGTCAGCTGTACTCTATAAGACAAAAGCTGAAAGAGAACAGTAGCTATATAATGGAAGGACAGAACCTCCCCATTGCTTTCTTGACCCCAATCAGGAGGTGTTTTCCCAATTTAAAGATTTTAATATCTCTCCCCCAGTGTCATCCTTTTTACATGGCAGCTTCTAGCTGCATCCTCCACCCTGACTGGCATCTGCCTATACTCTTGTCTCTCCCAAATCTACTATTAACCCAGAAGCCAGTAAGACCTTTATCAAATGTAAACTAGGCAACGTCACTTTTCTACTCATAACCCACCAATGACTTCTCATTGCCAAGAGAATCAAATCCAAACCTTTCTTCGCTGCTCTCTGCTGCTCTTTTGATTGTTCTTTTGTTTTTGTTCCTTGAATATACTGAGCTTATTCTCATCTCAAGCCTTTCCTTCTTGCCGTTCCTTCTGCTAGAGCTACCTACCCCAGCTAAGGCAGCCGCCCCTCCCAGTCACGATCTGTGACATTACCCAAAGGGGCCTTCTACATGTTTGTAGTGCATAAGCTTCTGGAGACAGGGACATTGTCTTGTTTGCCACTGTATCCAGAGCTCCTAACGGCTGTAAACGCAAAACAGGCACTCCGTGAATATCTGTTACCTGACAGGCTTGGCCTTTGTATTAATAATAGTAAATCTATTTATCTGCCAATGGACTTGCACATGGAAGGTAGTCAATAAATATTTATTGAATGAATGGAATTAGCTGCAAATTCCAGTGAATCAGAGGAACAAGGAGTGCCATTTCAGAAGTCTTTACATAAACATCTTGTGCTTAATTAACACTTTTTTTGAATGTTAAAGAAGTAAATAAGCTTTGTAAAAAATACAGATAAGTATAAAGAAAAGTCCCCCCACTGAAAGAAAACCATTGTTATAATAACATCTTGATAAGCATTTATATAGACTCTTTTCCTATATGCATGCACACACACACAATTTTAAAAATTTGGTATCATATCATATATGCAGTTTAAATAGAAAGCGTGCCAAGTATACTTGCCAAGAAATAATGCTTGAAGTATGGAGATGAACATGAAAATAAATTAGGTTGGGTGCTTTACTTATATATTTTAGGCGGTAATTATAGAAAGCACAGGAATAAGGTTTTCATAGATACTTCTATCAGTGGCTGGACCTATACCCCTTTCCAAGGGCCCTCTGCAGAGCAGAGGAAAAAGAATTCTCTGCTTATTTTTATTTAGATCTAAATCTTCTTCCTTCCCACAGAAAAACATTGGTTATTTGTCTTTTCATCTTTTCTGGCAAAAGATGGTGAATATTACTGAAGGAAACTATCAAGATACAGTATTTTTACCTTTACCATAAATTTGTATAGAATCCAAATTCTCCTGGTGAAATTGTATGGTGATGGCTATGCTATCAAAATGTCAGGGGCACTGTTGTCTTTCCAGGAGGTGAAGGAAAACAACCAGATTTGGAAATCTGGTATACAAATGCATATGAATATACAAATGACATTTATAGATCCCAACATACCCATCCGGCCACTAATATATATAGTTGGCATCAAGTCACTAAGCATAAAAATGTTGTAGGTGTTTACAACTTTTAAAAAAGGCATTATTTGCATTAAAAAAGTTTTCCAATTTCTAAAATACTCTGTGTAATGAGTTGGAAATTTGGGCTAAGAGATAAAGAGGAGAAAAAAAACACTGGGAAAAAAAATTGCAAAAGTATGCATGTAAATATCAGTCTGTGTTTTTGGTTGAAGTCCCCTTGAGATTGTGAATGATACTCCATTGCTATCCACAAAACAACTTTCTTGAAAGAAAACATGTTACCTGAAAATTCCTTGCTGTTGGGAACAGGCCTTGGAGAATGAGAAAAAACAAC
Source organism: Avahi laniger (assembly GCA_963575035.1). NCBI lineage: Eukaryota > Metazoa > Chordata > Mammalia > Primates > Indriidae > Avahi > Avahi laniger. The sequence goes on from CAUYSK010021301.1 coordinate 25,922, forward strand.
ATCCAATGGAAAAAGTTGGAATATGGAATGTCCATGTAGTAGTCACTGTTAAAATATACAGTAATATCCTTCAGGATATTACTGCCCAGTATAGTAGTCAGGAATCCCAGGCTAAGACGCAGCCATACTCCTAAAACTTTTGAAACCTTGACTGAATAAAATAAACAATCCCTCCAATTGTTTGCCACAATGCTTTCTTTAGAACTTTTCCTTGAGGAGATGGGGTGGGGCAAAGAATAAAAAAAGTCCTTTCTGAGCATTCCTCGCACATCCCATTTGAAAGTAGAATTTCTCTACTGGAACTGCTGATCTGTAAGTTTATGTGGGTTTCAAAGGGCTTTTAGAGTTCAATTATGAAAATACTCTACTTGTTTGTGTGCCAGTACCACACACACACCCCCGTACCATTTATACCTCTAGGCCAGTGTTTCCTCATCTCCGAACTATTGATGTTTTGGGACAGATAATTCTTCACGGTGGGGCTGGCCTGTGCACTGTAGGACGTTTAGCAGCATCCCTGGCCTCTACCCACTACATACCAGTAGTATCTTCTCTCTTCCCCCTACTGCAGCACCCATGCAACAACCAAACATATTTCTAGACGTTACCAAATGTCTCCTGGGGGACAAAATCACCCCCAGTTGAAAACCACTGTTTTAGGCTGAAATGAGGACTTTTACTGAAAGAGAAGACTAAGAGAGAGTGAGGAAAATGAGGGCTTTCTCCAGAATCCAGATATTTATTCTCCAAATTATTCTATTTATGGAAGTTATTCAAAGAGGCTTACAAGTATTTTCAGGAAATTGATCTTATTCCAAGGCAAGACAATATTACAAGTATTATTTTAGACTATAACTTATAACTGCTTTTCTACAAAATGTCTTAATGGATGCAAGTTTTGTCTTGCAGAATGCTATTGATTCTTTCATTGTTTTCATAACTTGTGGCATTGCCGGCCTTCCACTTGGAATAGCACCAAGTGGTGTTTTGCTTTCCTCCCCAAAACCTTGCAAACCACTTTGATGCACTTCTGAAAATACATTAACAGAATAAGTGATGTTTTACTGCGACTCTCGAATTTAAGAACCCATTTTGTCTACTAGCTAGTAGAGCAACCATTTTAATTGGAATGTAATAGTTACCTACATCCATTTTACCATATTGCCACAAAGGATTAAAATATTTTACTACAAGCAAAATTGAACTTTGCATAAAATACTGACCTTACCAAATAATCTATGACCAAACCTACCTTAAAGAGGGACTAAAATTAATATACCTTAATCTGAAGCTTGATACACTCTTACTCAGGGTTTACATCTTATCTTGACTTTTATTTTGCTCTCAAAGAATAGAAAAACACTACAAAGGGTGCGTTTTGTTTTGTTTCAATGGTTCTATAGTCCTCTTCTTCTACAATTTATTTCAACCAACATTAATTGAACACTGACTATGGGCCCTGGCTTGTGTCGATTTTAAGCGGATTTTTATTTTAGTGGTGAAATCAGATGCATTTCTTTAAAAATCATGCTGTAATTCATCTTTTCTCCATTATTTTGATACTAGTGAAGATTAATTACTACAAAAGTTATCAGTTTCTCCATCTATAAATGCAAGACAGAAATCAAGAAATAGGAGAGGGAAGTACAAACATCAGGCTGGATTTTGGTAAAGCCAAACATGTAGCTTTTATGATTCAAAGCTGTGGTGAGAATTCTGTTTCCTAGCACTTACTACTTGGCATCAAGTAGATGAAAAAAAGCTGAAGATCTTGGACTAAACTTTTATTTTCACCTGGACGGATGGCAGGCCTAGAAGAATGTCACAAGAAAACTTTTGAAATATCAGGAATTTCAGATGAGTTCTTCACAAAATATATACCTTCCAGCCTATAATTGTTCACTATATTTTTCCATATTTGCTACTGATTTATTCGTAAGATGTTAAGTATCAGGCAGTAGGAATAGCATTAATATTGCCAATGCATTTAAAAATTTTAATTTTAACTTTAATTCTTACTTGCTTTTAGATTCTGTCTTTTAAGTTAAGTGCTGGGCCCCTAATCCAGTATTGATTTGCTCAGCTGTGTAGGAGTTATGCAAAATTTTCCAACTGTTCTAAGCCAGGTGTTCACAGCTCTCTATGCATCAGGGACTACACTGGAAGCTCTCTAAGAGTAGGTGTCTCTGACCTATACCAAGTATGACAAAGATGGCATGTGGGTCTATTTTCTCTGTCCCTTAAACAAGATGTCTCTGCCAACTCTCCAAACTCCTGGCAGCACCCTATCTCCCACCCCCTCCAATCACATTCCGTCTCCCCATCACCTGGGAGAACTGTCAGATCCAATGGCCTCTTTCTGTGCTGCTGTGAAGGGTTAGTAGGAGCATAAGGGCCTTCACGTTCTCCCGCTGTGGAGTGCCATACTGGCAGCTACTGTGTGTGTCACCTCCTACACCTCTAGCTGGTCTGGGTGTTCCAAAGCCACTAGAACCTTAGAAAATTACTTTTCAGAGGTTTCTTATCTTAGCTCTATATGTCACAGGAAATAACACATTTGCCATCTTTAACAAACTGTGATTTTGAAAATATTCTCTCTCATTCTTCCTCGCGTTCCTTTCTTTTCCTGTTGTTTCTAATTCTTGTTTCTCAATTATTTGCTCTTCAGGGAGGAGGAAGAAATAGGTTCAAAGCCAACTAGAAGATGTTGGGGAGGAGAAGAGGACTCACTAGAGTAGAGTACAAAGGGAGAGTTACCAGCATTAGTCTTAGAACAAGGCTGGTGCTGATAGAATGGAAACGATTCCTTTGGCATATGCTGTGGTTTGGACGTGGTTTGTGCCCCACCAAAACTCATGTTGAAACTTGATCCTCAATGTGGCAGAGTTGGGAGGGGGTCTAGTGGGAGGTGTTTGTGTCAGGGGGCAGATTCCTCGTGAATAGATTAATGCCCTCCTGGGCATGAGTGGGTTCTCTCTCTCACAGGAATGGATTAATTCCGTGAGAGAGGGTTGTTAAAGAGTCTGGCCCCCCTGATCTGTCCCTCTTGCTTCCTTTCCTTGCCATGTGATCTCTTCGTACTCCCTAGCTCCCCTTCATCTGCCATGAGTTGAAGCAGCCTCAGACCTTCACCAGATATAGCTGCCCAATCTTGAACCTTTCAGCCACCAAAATCTTGAGCAAGATAAACTTGTTTTCTTTATAAATTACCCAGCCTCAGCTATGCTGTTAAAACAACGCAGAATGGACTCAGCACAGAAATGTGCAGCAGCAGCCACGGGGCCAACATGTGGTCGGAGTCTTAGCAGTGTATTCCCAGCCCTGGTGGCCAGCATCCCTGTCCTCCCGTCACTCACACAGGCTAGTTCCTTCCTGAGAAGAGTGTTGAGAACATTGAGGAAGTATGAACAATTGTTGTGGGTTGAATTGTGTCCCTAAAATTCATGCTGAAATCCTAACCCCTAGTACCTCACAGAAAGTGATCTTATGTGGAAATAGGTTCGTTGCAAGTGTAATTAGTTAAGATGAGGTCATATTGGAGTAGAGTGGGTGTGTCATCCAATACGATCGGTATCCGTATAAAAGGGGGGATTTGGAGACATCATGTACACGGAGAGGACGCCATGCAAAAATTGAAGTTATGCTACCATAAGCCAAGGAGCCACCAGAAGCTAGGAGAAAGGCCCGGAATGATCCTTCCCTAGTGCCTTCAGAGACAGCATGCCCTGCCTACACCTTGATTCTGTATTTCTAGCATCCAGAACTATGAGACAATAGATTTCTGTTGTTTAAGCCTCTCAGTTTGTGGTACCCTGTTATGGCAGCCCTATAAAACTAATATTGTACAACAACGTGGCAATGGTCAACCTGTGCTGTTCTTGAATAGAATCTCCCTGAAAGGGTGCTGGTTTGATGGAGCTAAAAATGTGCATAGGCCAATCCAAACATCTAGAATGAGACTGGTATATATACATACCATATATATAAAAATATATATCTTTTTTTTTTTTTTTGAGAAAAAGTCTCACTCCGTTGCCCTGAGTAGAGTGCTGTGGTGTCAGCCTAGCTCACAGCAACCTCAAACTCCTGGGCCCAAATGATCCTCCTGCCTCAGCCTCCCAAGTAGCTGGTACTACAGGCATGTGTCACCAGACCTAGCTAATTTTTTTCTATTTTTAGTAGAGACGGGGTCTCACTCTTGCTCAAGCTGGTCTTGAACTCCTGAGCTCAAGTGATCCTCCTGCCTTGGCCTCCCAGAGTGCTAGGATTACTGGTGTGAGCTACTGTGTCTGATCAAGACCAGTATATATTGATAATAGACATATATAGAGACATAAATAAACATACATTGTAACAATTTCTGAGTAATTCCATGAAAATATTTGCTATGGTACTTAACCTAAATGATAAAAACCTGTGGTTACTGTTGGTCTTTTTAAATGTCAAAGGATCTGTATCTCCAGGTAGCAGGGCAATCCCAAGAGCTAAGCTCTCCAGGCCACCACCTCCTATAATTCAGTTCAACCAACATTTATTAACCTGACCAAGTGCCAAGAATTCTAGACAATGGCAGTAGAAAAAAGCAAAGCATCAGACATAACCCCTGCCCTGAGGTAGCTTGTTGCACAGTAACTAATAAGGAAGGCTGAATTCTGGAGTAATCTTTCAATTATTAACCTACAGGGGATTCCATCCACTTACACCCAGAACTGTTCAAGACTCTTTTAGTTACAGGTGATGGAAACAAAACTCAAGCTGGCTACAACAAACACAAAAATAAAACCCTGGGTAATTCAAAGATGAAAATATGACTTCCGTTAGTGTATTAGTCAGGGTTTTCCAGAGAAACAGAATCAGTAGGAGAGAGCAAGGGAGGGAGTGAAAGAGATTGGGAGATGAGGCGGGAGGAAGAGAAGGAAGAAGAGAGAGAGGGAAGGACAGATTTATTTTAAGATATCTGGTCACGATTATCAGGGCAATTTGTAGGGCAGGCTGGCAGGCTAGAAATTCAGGTAAGAATTGATATAGTCTTGAGTCCAAATTCTGCAGGGTAGCAGGCTGGAAACTTAGACAGTGTTTCTGTATTGCAGTTTGGAGGAGAATTCCTTCTTCCAGAAACCTCAGTCATTGTACTTAAGACCTTCAGTGGATTGGATGAGGCCCGCCTACATTATATGGAGGGTAATCTGCTTCACCCCAAATCTACTGATTTAAATGTTAACCATATCTTTAAAAATTACCTTCCCAGCAACATCTTAACTGGTATTTCACCAAACAACTGGACACCATAGCCTGTGCAAGTTGATGCATAGAATTAACCACCACAGCGAGAGTGGAATTCAGGGAGTGCCCTAAAGTCATCAGGAACTTACCTCAACCCGTCGTTCTACTCTGCTTCTTCCTTGGTGAAGGCTTGGACTGACCCATCTTTGGGTACATGCTCAAGCCTGAACAAATCATTGTGGCCAGAGAGTGTTGTTTTCTGGCTGGGGCAGAAAATGGGGAGAGAGGTTCTTGTGTTAGAAGAAGGGATGTTGGGCAGCAAAAATCAAGAGCTGTTCCTTAGAAGGAGCCCACCAACCAGAGGTAAAGGGCTGGGGAGTATAGTTTTGAAGGAAATGAAAACATTTTGTGCAAAACCAGTCCTTGGGCCTTTAAAGGTGGGAAGGAAAAGGGAGAAACCATCTGGAAGAAATGAAGGCTGCTTGCTGGAATGTTGTATATACTTCTGCCGCTGGAGGTAGGCAGCTACATCAGTGGTCACCAGAGACCATATGTAACTGATGAGCTTGTATCCATTAGCTTGTTTTAAACTATTAAAAACCTTTGAATCTCATGAAATTTTTTTTGAGGAAAATTCAGTTTTTCTTATTGATTTAAAGTCAGTAATTTCTGTTCCTCTCAACACAGAATTGCTTTTAATTATAAATGCATGACATTTAAAATTATTTAAATACAAATATTTTTACACCAAGGGGTGTGGAATGTGGGGTGTGGGATGTGGGGATGGAAGCAATGAATTTTTTTTCCTGTGCAAAAACCCTGCTGGAAAAATATTTTCCCTTAGTCATCGTTCTGAAAATCATCCCTCTCAGGGATGCTTGTTATTTAAAATTAAATGGAATTGGCATTTGGAGATTTTTGAATAATTTAGCTGGACTTGTTTCAGTGATTATGTAATGGTTGCAAATGGGTCAAGGCCACAGTCATTTAGGGGAATTAATAAAGGATTTGTTTATGTGGCCATTGTTCATCTTCCGCCACCCCCTTCTTCTCCTTCCATCCCCACAGCTACCTCCACTTTTCTGGAAACTCCTGGAGGGCAGGGGCTACCTTTTATTCACCTTCCTCTCCAGTGTGGTGTCTGGCATCTAGAATACAATGCATTGGTGTGTGTCGAATTGCACTGAACTTTGATGCCTGGGGAGCCCCAGCATTCAGGAAGGTAGAGAGTGCTATGATAGTTCTGTAAATCTCAGAGAACAAAGCTCCTTTAGAAGGAAGTCAACAACATTTACAACAACAACAGCTTCAGAAATTTCTAGACGCACAGCTGCCATTGCTGGCAGCCACGTACAAGAATCTTACATGCAGCTAATGTCTGTCAAATATTGGAAACCAACTCCGGGCAAACTCTGAAGTGCATTTTCTGTGTCTTCACTCTTCACCTTTTTTCTTTTTTAAATAATCATCTCAATTGTCCATCTGTTTTCAATGTTCAAATCTCCCCTACCCTTTTCATTCCTACCTCTTATCAAAATAGGAAAGGACCTCATTTGAATCATTTTTACTTAATCAACTGATGAGAATTAATTAATTTCATTTTCATTCTGCTCTATTACAAAATGAAAGAATGTGTCACACCTGAAAGTAAATCCAGATAGGGATAGTCTGTCTGTCTGTCTAGAAGTGCCTCCTTCCTTTTCTCCCTCCCTTTATTCTTTCTTTCTTGGGGAGTGGGAAAAGGGCATGGATAAGGTTACCCTGAAGACCAACCCTAACAGTACAATGATTTTAATTCTTTGAAGGTGACTCAAAGGGAAGGAATGGAAAAGGTGATATGGGCTTTCTCCTACCCCAAACACCTACTTCTGGGACCAGAAGGTCCCTGTCTGTGGGGATGGTAAGGCCACCTTGCCTTACCCAGACACTTTAGGCAAATAGTCTCTTCCTTTGCCTCTTTTTCTTTCTACTGAACACAGCTTAGTCCCCTCCCTCCACTGTAACCCAAACCTTTCCATCCATGTGCTTAAACAGCAAAAACTACAATGTGCCAACTCAGCCCAGTGCTGTTAGGAGTTTGCACACATCGTTGCTAATCTGAACACAACCCTGAAGATAGGTTAATAAGGTTACCGTTTCACATGTAAGATTCAGAGAGGCTGGGTCAGCATCCTAAAGTCACAGCGCTAAGTGGCCATGTCAAGGAGCTTGGGTCTCCTCAGCTCCTAAGCGCATGTCCACTGAACCTGCCTCCCAGGTGTGTTTTAATGTCTTCTGGCAGTCTGGCATTCATTTTTTTTAAAAAGGATAATATTGTTATTCTGCTCTCTCCTTAACCTGACCTCTTGGATCACATCATCATGTTACTATATTATTTCTGCACCTACAAGAATGTCTCTGGGGCACTTTATACGCCATGTGATCAACGTTGAATGTAGAACTGCTTCTGTGTTCTCAGTTTTTGTTAATTCAATTAAGTCACTTAGTTGCTTAAACTAGAAACCTGGGACTTCTGGCTTTTCCCTTTTTCTCACCGTCCTTGTTGAATTAGTCACTCAGTTCTACAGATTCTTTCTCACACATACATATACACAAACATATATGTATCCACATACATGTACACATATATAGTGTAGATACCCCTGGACTCTCATTTTTCATGTTGCAAGAGTCCTAAACTGTTCTCTCATTAAAACCTCCATGTTACCATCAAAGTAATTTTTTCTAAAATACACATTTAATTACATCATTCTCTTGCTGATAAGGTCATATTTCCTTAGCATGGCATAGAAGATCCCCCCCAATCTGTCCCCATCCCCATCCCACTGTTCCCTGCCATGACCCTGACTCCCTGGCTGGTTCCCCAACCTACCATGTCCTTTGAGTTGCTTTTGCAACTGCTAAAATTTCATTTTCTTGTTCCTTGTGGCCATCTTCTATTCAAATATCAAGGCCAAGTTCAAATGTCAGTTTTGCAGTAAAACTCTCCCTGATTTCTCTGTTAGCTTCTCTGTACTTCCACAGCTCTGAATACACACCTTGATTATAAGAATACACACCATTGTACTTGGAGTGTCTGTCAACAGTGGCCCCACTAGAGTGCAAACTCCTTAGGGGCAAAGATCTAGTGTTATCTGTACTTGAAACTCAGACATCTTGCACTGTTTCTGGCACACAATAGATCTTCAATAAATACTGTTGAGTTGAATTTAATTGAAGTGTATCTGAGGAACAAGAGTTTCACAGTGTCATCTCCCAGTCTTGTGATTAGATACCTACTCAAATTTAAGGCGAAGCCTGACCAAAATAGGGAAGATTACAAAGTTTGTCTTTTCTGCCTGTGGCTTTGTGTGTCGTTTTTGTTTTTGTTTTTTTAACTTGCTTGTTCCTACCCGCTTTCCTACAGCCCCTCTCCTCCTGTTAGACTCCTGGTGACCACCAAAATTTTGCTCTGTCCCCTTCCCCAAATCAGGAAGGCTCTGGAAGCCTCACTTGTATACCAGCTGACACTCCCAGCTCTGCTGCACACTAGCTGTGATCCTGAGTAAGTTCTTCATCTGTCTAAAATTATTTTCTCACTTCTGACATGGAGATTGTAATACCTGCATCATCCTAGGGTTGCTGTGGGGATTCAACAAGAAACTCAAGTAACACATTAGCACAATCCCAGGCACATAATAATGGCTCAGTTAATGTTCTTTAAAAACTGTCCTCTTTTAAAAACTGATATGCTGAATCTTCCCAATGCATTTACTTTAAAAATTGCTATTTAATTGTGGAACGAATGATCTCTTATTAAGAAACTGATTTGTTCAACTAGTATCTATTGACTGGCTTCCTACCTTGTACTGGGAATGCAAGGAGGAAGACTCAATCCCTGCACTGGGAAGTGTGCAGATCCACAGAATCCTCAGTACAGGGGCTGAGCACAGGCACCTAGCACAGCCCATAAGAGATGCTGGGGTCACGTTTCCCAAGAAGGAGTCCACTAGGGCTGCACTCAGAGGCAGGCAATCTTGTCAGAGGAAACATGAGCAAAGGGACAGAAGTCAGAGTTTGATGGAAGAGGAGAAGTGACAAGTCATTTGGTTCAGCTGTAGTGTGGGTGTTGTGTAGGAGCAAGTCAGAAAGATGAGGCTAGGAAGATAAGCAGGTGGCCAAATCTCAGGGGCAGCAGAAAGTGGGTGAGGAAGGGATGGGCTGGGGTTCTTTTAGCCCAGGAAATCTCAACTATGTTTGCCTATTGGTATCACCAGGAGCTTTTAAAAATACCAAAGCCAAGGCCTCTGGTCAATTATGTATGAATCAGTGTGGATGGAACCGAAGTATCATTTTTTTTTAAAGCTTCCAAAGTGATTCTAAGATGCAACCAAAATTGAGAACTGCTATAATCTAGCCGGTGAAATCACACCACCCGAGACCAGGGTGTGAAGGTAACTCAGAATGGAGAGGAAACTTAAAGCACATCTGATCCTACCCCTGTATGTTTTAAATTAATCAATTGATTTTTTATTGTGGTAAAATATACATAATATAAAATTTACCATTTTAACTATTTTCAAGTGTATAATTCAGTGGCATTAAGTACACTCACTTGTTGTCCAACCATCACCTCTATCCATTTCCAGAACTTTTCATCATTCCAAACTGAAACTCTGTACCCATTAAACACTAATTTCCCATTCTTCCCTCCCCCCAGCCCCTGTGAGCATCCTTCTTCTTTCTGTCTCTATGGGTTTGACTGTTCTGGGCCCCTTATACAGGTGGAATCACACAGTATTTGTCCTTTTGTGACAGTCTTATTTCACTTAGCATAATGTCCTCAAAGTTCATCCATGTTGTAGCATGTGTCAGAATTTCCTTCCTTTTAAAAGCTGATCAATATTCCACTTTGTCTATATACTATATTTTGTTTAACTATTCATCTGTCAGTGGACATTTGAGTTCCCACCTTTTGGCTATGGTGAACAATTCTGTTGCAGATTGGTATACGAATATCTGTTTGAGTCACTGTTTTAAATTCTTTTGGGTATACGTACCTAGAAGTGGAATTGCTGGATCATACAAAAATTCTACTTTAATTTTGGGGGGCATTTTCATACTGTTTTCTACAGTGGCTGCACCAGTTTACATTCCCACCAGCAGTGCACAAGAGTTCCAATTTCTCTAAATCCTCACCAACACTTGTTATTCTGTTTTTGTTTTGTTTTTATAATAGCCATCCCAATGAGTGTGAAGTGGTATCTCACTGTGGTTTTGATTTCTGTTTCCCTAATGATCAGTGTAGTTGAGCATCTTTTTATGTGCTTATTGCCATCTGTATATCTTCTTTAGAGAAATGCCTATTAAACTCCTTTGCCCATTTTTAAATCAGGTTATTTGGTTTTTTTGTTGTTGAGTCGTAGGAGTTCTTCATATATTCTAGATATTAACCCATATCAGATATTTGCAAATATCTTCTCCCATTCTATGGGTTGCCTTTCCATTCTGTTGATAACGTTCTTTGATGCACAAAGGTTTTTCATTTTGAAGTCCTATTTATCTATTTTTCTTTTGTTGTTTGTGCTTTTGGTATCATAACCTCTGTATTTTATAGATGTGCACACTCACTCCTCCAGGTTGGGCTCCCTGGGAAACAGACTCTGAGATGGAGATTGGTATACAGTAGTCCCCCCTTTATTTTCAGCTTTGTTTTCTGCAGTTTCAGTCACCCGTGGTCAATTGCAATCTGAAAAGATTAAATGGAAAATTCCAGAAATAAACAATTCATGAGTTTTAAATTGCATGCCATTCTGAGTAGTGTGATGAAATCTCAAGCCATCCTGCTCCGTCCTGCCTGAGACATGAATCATCCTTTTGTCTGGGGTATCCACGCTGTCTACATTCCCTGACTGTTAGCCGCTTAGCACTCATCTCTGTTGTCAGATTGACTATCGTGGTGTCATAGTGGTTGTATTCCAGTAACCCTTATTTTACTTAATAATGGCCCCAAAGCACAAGAGTAGTGATACTGGCACTTCGAATATGCCAGAGAGAAGCTGTAAAGTTCTTCCTTTAAGTGAAAAGGTAAAAGTTCTGAACTTAATAGGGAAAGAAAAAGAATTGTATGCTGAGATTGCTAAGATCTGCAATAAGAACAAATCTTCTATCCATGAAGTTGTGAAGAAGGAAAAAGAAATTTATTCTAGTTTTGCTATTGCATCTAAAACTGCAAGAGTCACAGCCACAGTCCATGATAAGTGCTTAGTTATGATGGAAAAGTCATTAAATTTGTGGGTGGATGACATGAGCAGAAACCTGTTCGGATTGGTAACATGTTGCAGCATAAAGCACCAGAAACACCAGAAAGCATTGAGCCCATATGAAGATTTTAGCAAAGGATCTCCTGATGCGAGTGACACCAAGCCATTTGGTGCCAGTGAGGGATGGTTACACAAATTCAGAAATAGGTTTGAACTGAAAAATATAAAAATTACTGGAGAGGCTGCATCTGCCAACAAAGTTGCTGCCACATGAGTATAGTACTGTAAGATATTTTGAGAGAGAAAGAGACCACATTCATGTAAATTTTATTACAGCATATTGTTATAATTGTACTATTTTATTATAAGTTATTATTGTTAATCTCTTACTGTACCTGATTTATAACAAACTTTATCACAGGTATGAATGTATAGAAAAAAACATAGCACATGCGGGGTTCTGGTACTATCTGTGGTTTCAGGCATCCACGGGGGTTGTTGGAAGGTATCCCCTGTGGATAAGGGGGGACCACTGCACAGAAGGTGTTAGGAGTGCTGCTGGCATCGCCACCTGTGGGAGGGAAGGGAAGGAAGCATGGGCAGAGGGAGAAGTTGGGCTACGACGAAGTCTCACAGAAAGCCTCAGCTGACCCCGATGGTGAACTTTGAAACTGAGATGGATGTCCCTTGGTGGGGTGAAGGGGAAGGCCTTTATATTTGAACAGTCATAGGATACAGGGTGCTACAAAAAGGGAGTGTGACCAAAAGCAAAGCAACTCTCTTTAGCTCAGGCAATTCCAAAAAGGGCTGACAGCTGAAGGCTGTCAGCTAGTAGCACTCCAGGCTTCTGGAGGGAATAAGGTTTTTATTCCTGAAAGGGGATCTGGGTGACACATCACATTATCCATTACAGTTCCAAAGAGGTCTCCTGCACAAGAGGAAAACAAACTAACTCTTTTCTCCTACTATACTCTCAACACAGAACACTTTCAATCACCAAAATGTGTGTGTGGTTTTTTTCCACATTGACCAGTTCTTGACACCAGTTGGGTGTCGTACCATTTAACTCAATTCTGACATTGAGTCAGTAAAGATCCTATAAGTTAAGAGCTCAGTCCCACAAGACTTCCCCCACTTCAGACACCAATCGCAAGCCCTAGGTTGTCACCTGTGCTTCTGACCAACCAGCTATAAATCAGGAGGTCCCACAATGCCCTTCTCAGGTGCAATCATTTGCTAGAATAGCTCACAGAACTTAGGGAAAATTTTACTTATGCTTACCAGTTTACCAGGTTAACACTTAAATTTACCAACTTATTATAAAGTATATTATAAAGGATACAGATGAACACCCAGAGGAAAGAGATGAGTAGGGCAAACCATGGAGGAGGTGCTGGTGTGCCACCTGCCAGGCACTTTCATTTGTTCAGCAGCCTGGAGGCTCCCTGAACCATGTCCCTTGGGGTTTTTATGGAGGCTTCATTACATAGGCATGAGTGATCAAATCACTGGCTATTAGTGATTAACTCAACCTTCAGCCCCTATCCTCTTCCTTCTCTGGAGATCAGGGGGTGGGGAGGAAAGTTCCAACCCTCTAATCACAAGGTTGGTTCAGTGGCAACCAGCTCCCATCCTGAAGCCACTCAAGACCCCCTAGCCACCAGTCATCTCATTAGCACACAAAAAGACACATTGCTTTGGAGATTTCAAAGGCTTTAGGAATTGTGTGCCAAGAAACAGGGCAGAGACCAAATATATATTTCTTATTATGTCATAACTTCTCTCACTTGCTTTGGTCTCCTGGGGCTGGGGCGCCACTGGTACTTTAATGTAATTTAGAGAGGGATCTAAGGTCTCTGGGAATTCCCAGCCTATTCTCGCCAGGTCCACTCCCTCCCTTCTCTCCTCATCTTTCATTTCTCCTTCCTGTTCTCCCTCTTCCCCACAACATGGTAATGTTGCTGCTGCCCTTCTGTTGAAATCTGCAGTTTAACTTCCCAGAGTTCTTGCAACCTCAAGACTTGCACCACCCAAGACACAGTGGGTCGGAATGGGGGCAGAAAGCAGCTGCTCAAATCCTCAAGTATGGGGCGAGGGCAGAGCCCACGGATGTTGGGATAAAATACTTAGACACAGAGAACCCTGGCCCCGCGGCATGGGTTCGGGTATGAGGGGCAGATCCTGAATAATGTAAGCACGCAGATGATGAGAAAGTTAAGAAAAAAGGATGATGGGATGATGGTTAAATGGTACTTAGCATTAGGGACATAATAAACATTGACTTTGGTTTTAAATGTTGAAGAAATAACAAAATGAGAAGAAAAAATATTGAGTTGTTATTCATCTAATTATGACACAGTATAATTCTGTGTATTAAAAATGTATTAAAACTTTTGTATTAAATGTGTTAATACAAAATTTTTCTTAGGTTGTATTTGGTTAGAACAGTAAACCCTTCCATAACAAATACTGAGCTTCATAGATTGCGGCTCGCACAGCAGGGAGATCTGCTCACAACCCCAAAACATCAGAGGGAACGCTCACTGCAATGTATCCTCTTTTAAACAGAAAGAAACTATACTTTTAGATCCCTCTCAACCTCCCTTGGAGCTTACAGATAACCTGCTGAGATTCTAATCCTAAACTCTGAGACTTGTTTCTCATCAAAATTTTTCCTTAATAATCTTACTGGTATGCTGTAACCATGTTTTGTGACAGTTTTTCCTAAAAATATTTCCCCCCAAAATTGGATGTTTGAAATATTGAATTTATGTTCCTAAAAAATAAAATATTTAAATAGTTGGATTTAGGAACATTTCCATTCCCAGCCCTTAGGCAGCCCACAACAGTTTTAATTAAAGTCCACTCCCCAAAGGTCTTCCCAAGGCCTTCGTGTCATCTGAAGTGAGGCTGTATTTAAGACTGAGCAATCTTTTTGGGAGAAGTATTCCTGAAAAAATACTATCTTTTTGGAAATGGTTTAGGACAATCTAGAAGAAGAAGAATAGGTAGATTTTATATTCTTCCTTTCCCTTTCTAGTCTCATCACTTTAAGAATACCAGCATTTTCCTTAACCCCACTCTATCACCTCCCACTCCTATCCCTGACCCCAAATTAAATTACCCCTTTCAGAGAGATTAGGAATAATGCCCAGATTAAACAGCACCTCACCTGCACAGAATTTCCATTTGACCCCGATTTAATTTCTGAGTGTCATTTTCATTTCTTGTTCTGACCCTATTTATATTCTCTGGGGAAGTTTACTCAGAATAAACCCAAAAATGCAAATTCTCTGGAAAATAACAAGATTATACTTAAAAAAACCAAGTTTTGAGATTTCTTTTAGGCTACAGCTTCATGTCTCTTAGGGCATCCATGTGGGAATTGAACTTTCTTTGGTTGAAGTTGTCTTCTTTATCCTCATCACCATGATTATCACTATTCAGTATTTAGCCCACATTTTTATGATTCAGTTTTGGAAATGGTTTTTAGAGTTTCATGATCGCTTCCTTATTGTTTCCATTTTTCAGGATTTTACTATATTTGCTACTGCCCATTCTTTAAACTGCCTGAAAATTAGGACTTGAATTTTATTATCAAGTAGCTAAATGGAAAACCCCTGTTCTAGCATTCTAGTGGGGGCCACAGGAGAGGCCTCTGAGGATACACTGTGTCATCATAGAGCTGGCTCAGAGGCACAAGACCTGAGCAGTTTCTCCACTTTAGCTCACAATTTATCAGTGTGATAACTCACCAAGACCTTAGCAGACTCATCCAGCCATTTGACTGTTCTGTCTCATTGGTTGTTTAGTGCAGGCCAAGTTACAAATGAAGTCTTATCTCCCTTTGTCTATCAGTTCTTATCCTTTGCCAGGTGTTCTAGGGCCAGTGGTGACCAACCTTTTTGGCACCAGGGACTGGTTTCATGGAAGACGATTTTTCCACTGGGGCAGAGGGGGACGGGGGTGGGGTGAAGCTCAGGTGGTGATGCATGGCCAGGTTCCTAGCAGGCCCTCAACTAATACTGGGCAGTGACCCCAGGGGTTGGGGACCACAGTTCTAGGCAGTTCCTTACTTCTTACCATCAGTTTCTAGCAGTTCCTGGGCTCTCCAGGCCCCACAGAGTGCTGCAATGCATCTCTCACAGGGATCAATGACACCTTATGAGAAACACCCAAACTCCCTGATATAGTTTGGATATTTGTCCCCTTCAAATCTCATGTTGAAATCTGATCTCCAACGTTGAAGGTGGGGTCTGGAGGGAGGTGTTTAGGCCTTGGGGGTGGATCCCTCATGATAGGCTTGGTGCATTTGCTCTATTAGTTGCCAAGAGATCTGATTATTGAAAAGAGCCTGGCATCTCCTTCCCTCTCTCTTGCTCCCTCTATTGCCATGTGATACGTCAGCTCCCCTTTGCCTTCCGCCATGAATGGAAGCTTTCTGAGGCTCTCACCAGAAGCAGATGCTGGCACCATGCTTCTTGTACAGCCTGCAGAGCCAAGAGGCAAATAAACTTTTTTTCCTTATAAATTACCCAGGCTTAGATATTCCCTTGTAGCAACACAAATGAATGAATACACTCCCCCACTAAGACCTGGAAAAGGTGTAATACTTTTGTGCGTTTTCATGTATCCCAATCCCTTCTGCTTCTCCCGTCCGTCTTCCCCTCCCTTCCACCAAGCAGAAATCATTAGCTAGGGATAAATGATGTCATCTTTGGACAAAGGAGATAATTCACAGTTACCTAGCTCTTAACTTACTCTGTGATTGGGTTTATAGTTTCATCTGAAATGAAAGAAGATTCTTTGTTCTTTTGAAGTTATTTTTTACCCTATAATTCTTGCCTAAAATGTTAGAGTTGGTGAAATGGAAATAAGGAAAGGATAATCTCTCTTCTATCAGAGACAGCAAAGCTAGTTCTCAATTCAAAGAATAGAATTAGGCTTCTGTTAAGACTCATAGCAACCTGTTTGTCACTTGATTCTGTAAATTCTTTAAAGATGAATTTTAAAGATTTTTAAAAAAAATGTTATGGTTTGCTTTTCAGACTGTTATTGTCATACATAAATAATGCATGGCTGAACAAAGTTGAACCTGGGATGTATGTGTGCAGAGTCATTCCAGAAAATAGGAGGCATGGTTTTGTATTCTGCCATCTAAGGGAGAGGTTCTTGGGGCAGCCAAGGGCAGTGCTTCCTGGTCTCTAGACATTACACAGAGCTAAGGCCAAAGTGCTAAAAGTTGAGAGTGAAAGATAAATACAGGCCACTGGGAAAAAGGGCAAGCTGACAGGCAACAGGAAGTTGGAGAATACTCACTAAAGCCATTCAATTAATTCTGCCATATTGCATTTTCCTTAGTTGGGACTGTTTTTAACTAGGTGGCCAGTCCTGCATTGGCTCTCGGGTCATAGCTTCTTAAAGGAACCACTTAGCCCCTGGTAGCTCTTACTCTGTAAATTGATGCTGCATCACCATTAGCATCAAATCAGCAATTCTTTCTTGCAGAATGTAGACCAAGTCCTAATTTGCCAGATCTCCTGGGAACTAAACTCGTCATGGAATTTGATAATGTTTTTTCCTCTTAGAAGTTTATTGAGATGGTTTTCTGAAGTTGACACCTTTACTGACTTCCTGCAGCTATTTTATATAACATGCATGGCATATGTATTATCAAAATTCATGCGCAAATGTACTACATCCTACAAGCATAAGGATAGAATGAAAAGAAGCTATTATATTCCCCCACCGCAATCAGTTTGCTCTCATATGGGGGAGATAAGGGAGAGTGCTTGGGGGATAGGAAAAGAGAAAGATAGAAAAGTTCCCTCTTGCAACATCTATCCTTTTCCAGGAAAAAAGAAAAAAGAAAGAAAGGAAACCTGTTTCTGTCTCTAATGGGCATTGTTTCCATGCTTTATTATAAACAATGAAAAGAATATAAAGTCCCAAATGACTTTCAGATTTCATTTGTTTTAACAATTCAGCCCTGTCCACTGATGGCATTTAAAGAGAGCTATACAGGGGAACTTCCTTAACTGATGAAGCTCAATTAAAAAAAAACCACAACTAGCACCATACACAATAGTGAAAGACTGGGTGCTTTTCTTTTTCAGGAAAAAGAAAAAAATGTCCACTTTCGCCATTTTTATCCAACACTGTATTAGAAACTCTAGACAGGCAAGTAGGCACAAGAACAACAAAAAAGGCATCAAGATTGGAGAGAAAAAAATAAAACTATCTCTATTCTAAGATGACATATTATATATATAGAAAATCCCCACAAATCCATTAAAAAATTATTAGAACTAATAAATTCAGAAAGGTTGCAAGATAAAAGATCAATATACAAATATCGATACACTTCTACATACTGGCGATGAACAATGTGAAAATGAAATTTAAAAAACAATTTCACTTATAGTAGCAACAAAAGGATAAAATAGGAATAAATTTAACAAAATAAGTGACAGATTTGAACACTGAAAACTACAAATATCATTGAAGGAAATTAAAGAAGATCTAAATACAGCCATGTGTTGCTTAATGTCGGGGATATGTTCTGAGAAATGTGTCATTAGATGTAGGTGATTTCGTCATCATGTGAACATTATACAAGTACACATCATGTGTACCTAAACAAGATGGTATAGCCTACTACACACCTAGGCTATGTGGTATAGCCTATTGCTCCTTGGGTCCATACCTGTACAGCATGTGACTGTACTGAATACTGTAGGCAACTGTAACACAGTGTTCAGTATTTGTGTATCTAAACATAGAAAATGAACAGTAAAAAGACAGTATTATAATCTTATGGTACCACCATTGTTTATACAGTCCTTTGTTGACCAGAATGTCACTGTGTGGCACATGACTGTAAATGGAAAGGCACCCCATATTCATGGATTGAAAGACTTAATATTATTAAGATGGTAATATGCCCCAAAGTGATCTACAGATTCAATGCAATACATATCAAAATTCTAGATGACATTTTTTGCAGAAACTATTTCAAAACTTACTAAAAAGTTACAGTAATCAAAACAGTGTGGTAGTGGCATAACAATAGACATATAGATCAATAGAATAGATTTGGGAGTCCAGAAATAAACCTTCAAATTTATGGTCAATTAATATTCTACAAGGGATCCAGTCAAGACAATTCAGGGGAAGAGTAGTCTTTTTAACAAACAGTGCTGAAACACTTAGATATTTGCATGCAAAAGAAAGAAGGTTGGATTCTGACCTTGCGTCTTATAGAACAATCAACTCAAAAGGAATCAAAGACTTAAGTGTGAAAATTATAAAACTCTTAGAAGAAAACATTAGAGTAAGTCTTTGTGACCTTGGATTGGGCAATGGTTTCTTAGATATGACATCAAAGCACAAGCATCAACAGCAAAAACTGAACATCACCCACATTAAAAACTTTTGTGCTTCACTTAGTAACGTGAAAAGACAAACTACAAAATGAGACAAAATATTTGTAAACTGTATATCTAATAAGGAACATAGAATATATAAAGAATTCTTATAAATCAAAAATAAAAAGAAAATAACCCAATTTAAAAATGGGCAAAGACTTTTATTCAACATAGTACTAGAAGTCCTAGCCAGAGCAATTAGGCAAGAGAAAAAAAATAAAGGGCATCCAAATTGGAAAGGAAGAAGTCAAATTATCTTGTTCACAGATGACATGATATTATATTTAGAAAAACCTAAAGACTCCTCTAAAAAACTGTAAGTACTGAGAAACCAATTCAATAAAGTTGCAAGAAACAAAATAGACATATAAAAATCAGTAGCATTTATATATACCAACAGCAAACAATCTGAAAAAGAAATCAAGAAAGCAATCCCGTTTACAATTTAAAATACCTAGGAATAAATTTAACCATTGAAATGAAAGATCTCTACAATGAAAACTATAAAGCACTGATGAAAGAAATTGAAGAGGACACAAAAAATGGAAAGATATTCCATGCCCATGGAGTGGAAGAATTCCCACAGAAAGACAAATACCACATGTTCTTACTCATATGTGGGAGCTGAAAAAAGGGATCTCATGGAGATAGAGATTTGATTGGGGGTAACCAGAGGCTAGGAAGGATAGAGGGGATGTGGAGATAAAGAGAGGTTGGATAATGCATATACAAAAATGTAGTTAGATAGAATAAGATCTAGTGTTTGATAATACAGTAGGGTGAATATAGTTAACAATTTATTGTACAGTTCAAAATAGCTAGAAGAGAACTGGAATGTTCCCAACATAAAGAAAAGATAAATGTTTGAGGTGGTGGATATCCCAATTATCTGCTTTTATCATTTCACATCATATGCATTTATCAAAATATCACATGTACCCCCCAAATATGTACAACTAGTATGTATAAATAAAAAATGGGCAAAGGATTTGAATAGAAATTTCTTCAAAGAACATGTACAAATGGCCGATAATGATGTGAAAAGATACTCAACAGAATTAGTCATTAGGAAATGCAAACCAAACCATGAAATACCACTTCATATCCATTAGAAAGGATGCCATCAAAAAGATGGACAATAACAAGTGTTGACAAGGATGTGGAGAAATTTGAACTCTCATTCATTGTTGGTGAGAATGTAAAATGATACAGTCACTTTGAAAAACAGTTTGGCAGTTCTTCAAAAAGTTAGACATTGACTTAAACATTGCTATGATATAGCAATGCTAGTTCTAGCTATACAACCAGGAGAACTGAAAACATGTCTACACAAAAACTTGCACAGTAATGTTCATAGCAACATGATTCATAGCAGCTAAATTGTAGAAACAAACCAAATGTCCATTAACTGATGAATGGACAGTGTGGTATATCTGTACAATTGAATATTATTTGGCCATAAAACAGAATGAAGAGGGATAGACCTTGAAAGCATTATGTGGAATAAAAGAATCTACTGTCCATTTATATAAACTGTTCAGAAATGGGCAAATCCAGAGACAGAAAGTAGACTAGTGGTTGCCAGGGACTCCAGGAAAAAGGGATGGGGATTGCTAATGGGTATGAGGTTTCTTTTCGGGTGATGAAAATGTTCTGGTTAGTGTTGATGGTTATGAAACATTGTGAATATACTAAAAGCACAGAATTGCACTCTTCGAAAGGGTGCACTTTTTGCATGTGAATTACACCTCAATGCTGTTATTTTAAAAGTGAAGAAGAAAAAAAAAGCTATACAGAAATTATTCTATGATGGTTTAGGCCACTGTCATTCCTGGCTGCTTCAATGCTGTCAGGTATTTGCATTGATTGGCTTGTTTAGTTGTGTTTTTTTCTTTTTTTAAAATTTGAGGCATCAATCCAAGTCATCTAGCCAAATAGATTCCCAAACATGTGTTTCTGACATATCTGATTCCCTAGCCAAGTGATCTGGATTCAGATAGGAAATCATGACCCAATTCATTTTAGTCATAAATTAACAGACTGGGGAGAGACCTAAATATGTCTCTTTTTCAAACATGGTGATTGTCTTAGTCCTTTTAGGCAGCTATAACAAAAATACTATAGACTGGGTGGCTTAAAAAAGATTTATTTCTCATAGTTCTGGAGGTTGGGAAAGTCCAAGATCAAGGCAGAGACAGATCTGATGTCTGTGGTGGCTGCTTACTAGTTCATAGACAACTGTCTTCTCACTATGTCCTTACATGGTGGAA
Organism: Avahi laniger; assembly: GCA_963575035.1. Classification (NCBI taxonomy): domain Eukaryota; kingdom Metazoa; phylum Chordata; class Mammalia; order Primates; family Indriidae; genus Avahi; species Avahi laniger. Next base: position 47,084 of record CAUYSK010021301.1, read on the forward strand.
AGGGGTGAGAAAGCTCTCTGAGGTCTTTTTTATAAGGGCACTAATCCCATTCATGAGGCTCTGCCCTCATGACCTGATCACCTCCCAAAGGCCCCACCTCCCAAAACCATCACATTAGGGGTAAGGATTTCAATATATGAATTTTGGGGGGACACAAACATTCAGTCTATAGCAATGACACATAATTATTAAATTGATGATAGTTTTCCTTTAGTTAATATCCTGAAAATAATAATTCATTTAAAAGTTAGAATGAATAACAGATGGAATGAAACACACACAGAAATTTAAATGTACTCTGAGGAATGCCCTTTTATATTACCATATTAAGAATGTCAAAAAATAAAAAAGAGAGAGAGAGAGAGTGCTGTACCTGTGGGAGTATAATGATTTTGGGTAGTTAAGCAGCACTTTTCTTTTGAATTGCTCACAATGCTTTACAGGGTCTACTTCAGCAATTGTCACAACGCCCTTGTCCTTTGTAGTGGCAGCCATTGTGCTAACAGTGCAGTACAACAGTAGGTTAGACAACAAAGGGACACACAGTTGTCACATGAACGGTCTAGAGCACAGGTAGGTGTGGAACCCAGATGGTCCACCTAATAATGCCTTATCCATCTGATGGAAGTGGTATCTTCTTGGACTGATAACCTCTTGAACGAATAACAGTTTTGAGTTCCCATTATTCTGGATTTTCCAAGTGTGTCTGCCATATCTTAAACAGATGGGCAGTATTACACGATATGACTGTTTTTAATGGTAATAGGAATCACATGGCTAACACTTCCTGAAAAAAACTGGGTTAGATAGTGAAAATTGGACCTCAGCTTTTTAAAAAATATTATTTGATTTCCTGTTTAATTTCCAGAAAATCATAGGAATATCAAAAGTCTATAAAGAGCATTTTGAGATGGACTGACATCTATATTTGTTATAAGTCATACAATTTGAAAATTTTAAAAGGATCTATAAGACAAGAAATGCTTACTTGTTTTAGAGAGCAAAAATAGGCCAAGAGCACAGCCAGTTTGATGAATACAACATAATGGGCCTCAGTTTCTTCATTTGTAAAATAGAAGTTTGGACTAACTGGTATCTTAGGCCTCATCTAGCTATTTAATTAATTTGGTGATTATGATATTTTCAAAGCTTGGGGAGGGACATGCATGTAGGGACAGCGTTCATTTTATTTGCCAGTATTATCTCCATGCGTAGCACAGTGCCTGGCACATAGCACGTGCTCAAAAATAGTTTTTGAATGAATGAATCTCGTAGTATTCTGTTTTATACGATTTTTCTTTGACTGTATGGAACTACAGTCAAAGTTCAGTTTATCATAACCACCCTTCCCAGGAATGTATTTGTTGTACTGGTAATGGGTTTTCATTTTTCCATATTTCTTTCATTCCTTATTTACTCTGACCACTCACAAAATGATATTAAGCTTTGAAGATTTCCAAATACCTGTGGGGAGGAGGCAATTTCTATAAGTGTTCAGATGTTCCTTGATGAAATTTTAAAGGGTTATTTGTATCTGCAGTATTTTTGGCACTTAACAAATAATAATAACATTCATATTACATCAACACTTCATTGTTTTTCTTTAAAAGTTCTTTTAAGAAAAAATGGAACATTTTCCCTGATTTTATTTCTCTCATCTCCATTATTAACCAGTGCTGACTCGATTCTTTTTATTGCCAATATTCCTCCAGAAAACTTAGAGATGGCCTATTTGTCCTTGATTTTTGCTTCCAATATGTGCCACCAAAGAATAGGAACTCGTTATAGAATGCATACGCTTTAGGGGCATCTGTCTCTGTCTTTAACTTTACAAAAATAAAATAATAAAGTTATGTGTTTCCTTCACACATTCGAAAGCCAGAAATAGATTCAGACGTACATTTCTCAATTTGCATGCCAAGCTAATAAGGGCAGTGCAACAGACTGCGGGGCGCGGGGCCACCGGGCTCCGCCCTCGCCCTGCTCCTCCTCTGCGCCACCTCCCTGCGACTGGGGCCAGCAGCCCCCCTCGCGGAGCCCTGCCAGCTGCTCCCTGGCAGCTGCACGCTCCCCTCTGGGGTAGTCGTGCCGCTTCGTGTTTCTGGGTGTCATCAGAATCATAGGATAGCAGCGTTTTAGAGCTGAGTGACTTTGGACCGGCACCTTTGACACCACGGAATTTATGCAGATCATTTTCTCAGTTTTAGACTCGCAACACTTCACCATCTGGGAGGGCTTGGAGAAGGGGCTGAGACTAGCAGGCTGTCTGCTGTGTTATCTTGGGCACATTTAGTGACCTCCTCTTGAAGCACGGGTCAATAGGACGTGTTCTAGGTGCCCAAAGAGAGAGGCCTGAGGGAGGACACCTGTCTGTTACTGCTTCTTCACCCTTCAAGGAAGGAAACCTCCAGACGTCTGAGGATATGGAAAGCAACAGCACAACAGGCTTTAACTAGCAGTTTGTATGGTGCATGTTCTTCCTTTGAAAATATAAAATCAATTCTGTAATGCCTGTTACTCCAGTCTGTTATCACACAAATGGCTGAGTAAAGAGTATCTCTCAGCCTAAACTGGGCTGATCAGAGCCTCTTCAGGAATTTGGGACTGAGACAGAAATGCTCATCTCAGTCTGCCCTGGTTTTTCCCACAGGAAAGACGTGCATGGGGAGCTGTGGATGAGCAGTGTTTGGGGCTATGTGCCTTGAAGCAGTGAAAAAGAGAGGGAAAGAAAAATAAATCTACAGTGAGAAAAATAGAGGCAAGAAAGAGAGATAGAGCTTCCTGGCTTCCTAGAGGCTTTGTGGCTCTTGGCTCTTGTCCCTCAGGAGACTGGGCTGCTTCCTATCCCTGGCCTGAAGTTAGTTTCTCTTACATGCAACAAAAATTCTTTTCCCAAATCAAGGATTTCACAAGATTTCTGACCACAAAACACAATTGTCATCTTTTTATCGAGTTTAATTATCCAAAATCTCAAGACTCTGAACTACAATTAAGAACCCAGAAGTAATCAAACCATATACCCAAATACTGGAAGCTATGATTGTGGCCTAGAATGGTGCAAAGCATCATTCCTAACTGTGCCTGACCCTGCTCACTATCGCCTCCTGAGAAAACAATAATTCACCAGGTATCTATTTATCTAGCAGCTACTACATGCTCTGCACCAGGTCAAACAATGAAGTTTTGAAAGCCATTATGACACAGCCTCTGCTTCCTATAAGTGGGGAAGTTAGACAAGTAGTGTATCATATGAGGGATCTTCAAAAAGGTCATGGAAAATGCATATTATGAAAAAAACTATGCATGGATTTCAAAACTTTTTTGCACCAAAATAAACTTGTTCCAACTTGTTATAACATGTCTGAACAGGATCTGGTTTGAGACACAAAGAAGGATAAGACATCAGTTTGAAAAGAGCCCCTCATCACAGCAACGACTTCTGCTAAAGTTGAAGCAAGACAAGCATCAAATTTATGGTGAAGCTTGGGTGAAAGAAGGGTGAAATCGTTGATGCTTTATGAAAAGCTCTGGGGACAATGCCCCAATGAAATCAGCAGTTTATGAACACATAACTGGCTTTAAGAAGGGATGAGACAATGTTGAAGATGAAGCCTACAGCAGCAGACCATCCATATCAATTTACAAGGAAAAATTGATCTTGTTTGTGCCCTAATTGAAGAAGACCAACGATTAACAACACAAACAATAGCCGACATCATAGCAGTCTTAATCAGTTCAGCTTATGCAATTCTGACTGAAAAATTAAAGTTGAGCAAACTTTCCACTCCTTGGGTGTTATAACTGTTATGCCTAGATCAGCTGCCAAGAGCAGAGCTTTCAATGGAAATTTTAAACAAGTGCGATCAAGATCCTGCAGCATGTCTTCAAAGAATTGCAACAGGATGTGAAACATGGCTTTACGAGTACGATCCTGAAGACAAGAGCACAATCAATGTCATGGCTACCAAGAGGTGGAACTGGTCCAGTCAAAGCAAAAGCAAACTAGAAAAATGCAAAGGTCATGGCAACAGTTTTGGGGGATGCTCAAGGCATTTTGCTGCTGACTTTCTGGAAGACCAAAGAACAGTAACATCTGCTTATCATGAGAGTGTTTTGAGCAAGTTAGCCAAAGCTTTAGCAGAAAAACACCCGGGAAATCTTCACTGGAGAGTCCTTCTCCACCACAATGCTCCTGCTAATTCTTCTCATCAAACAAGGGCAATTTTGTGAGAGTTTCGATGGGAAATCATTAGGCATTCACCTTACAGTCCTGACTTGGCTCCTT
>CAUYSK010021302.1:0-23916 GCA_963575035.1 Avahi laniger
GCCAAGGCGGGCGGATTGTTTGAGCTCAGGAGTTCGAAACCAGCCTGAGCAAGAGCGAGACCCCGTCTCTACTAAAAATAGAAAGAAATTAATTGGACAACTAAAAATATATAGAAAAACTTAGCCGGGCATGGTGGCACATGCCTGTAGTCCCAGCTACTCGGGAGGCTGAGGCAGGAGGATCGCTTTAGCCCAGGAGTCTGAGGTTGCTATGAGCTAGGATGACGCCACCGCACTCTAGCCCAGGCAACACAGTGAGACTCTGTCTCAAAAAAAAAAACAAAAAAAAAAAAACACCCTCGCTGTCTCCACGGCCACTCCTGGTGCTGGGCCATTGATGAGCCACCTGCCTGGCTGGGACCTCATCTGCTTTGTCTGCTGCCCCCACCGCCAGGCATCCGCTGTTACTGTGCACTTCTACGGACTTGTGCACTGGGAGGACCCCCTGGACGAGTCCCTGGGCCCCGTCCCCTGCCACTGCTCTGCCCCCGAGAGCACCATCACCAAAGAAGGCATGCTGCATTACAAGGCGGGCACGTCCTACCTGGGCAAGGAACACTGGAAGACCTGCTTCGTGGTGCTCAGGTGGGAGTCCCCGCACTTCCATGGCTCGGGCACAGGCCCTGGAGGTGGTTGGGTGATCGGGTCCCCAGCAGGTCACCGATGGAGAGGACACCTCCGCCTCCCTTCTCCACAAGGGCTTTGGAGTAGACGTACCCTGCGTTATTAGGGCTTCTTTGTAAAGCCAGTCTTCTTGGGGCCACCGTGCCGCAGGCAGACTTGGGCTGGGTCCCACTGCTTGTAGGGGGGAGGGGAGGTCTGGGATCTGGCCTCTGCCTGGCCCCAGTCCTGGGACGGGCCTCACTCCTGCTGTGCTGTGCCCCGCAGCAACGGGATCCTCTACCAGTACCCTGACCGCACGGATGTCATCCCTCTGCTCTCGGTGAATATGGGGTGAGTGTCCTAGGATACGGGGTGCTGCCTGAAGGTCGACGCTCGGCTGAGCCTGGGGCCCAGAGCTCTTGTTTTCCCTGGTTTGCCACGGCTCTCCCTCTTATCAGTTCAGCCTCTCCCCAGCCCCCATCCTGCAGCCTGGACTGGGGCCCTGGGGCTTGGCGCACTGTGAGGCCAGGAGGAGCCCGCCGGAGGGGAGGAGGCAGGGAGCAAAGAGCGTGCCTGGAATGGGACGGATGTGAGAGGGAGGCAGGCCCCTCCTGGGAAGCTGCTGGCCTGAAGCAGGATGGACACCTGTATCCTTGGAAAGAACAGCGGGCCCTTAAGAGGAAGAATGAATGAATGAATGGGCACCCGTGCTGAGAAAGTCACTGATCGCTACTCCTCCCCTGGCCACATTTGGGTATCTAGAAGGAGCTTGGCAATTTCACAGATACGAGGTGTTACCTAGAAAGGGGAAACCTCTTCTGCAAGCCTTCTGGTATCCCCAGGCCTCAGCACTGTGGGGCAGGTCCTGTGTCCACCAGCCCCAGGGGCTCCCACCCCACCGCCCCTGCCTCCTCGCTCCCATTTCACCCTCGTCCTCTGGCCCAGGGGGGAGCAGTGCGGTGGCTGCCGGAGATCCAACACCACGGACCGGCCCCACGCCTTCCAGGTCATTCTTGCCGACCGGCCCTGCCTAGAGCTGAGTGCCGAGAGTGAGGCCGAGATGGCCGACTGGATGCAGCACCTCTGCCAGGCCGTGTCCAAAGGGGTGAGCTGCTCCTGCTCCACCGCGCACCCGCCTGCCCGACCCCACCAGGATCCCCAGGGTCCCATCCCCAAACTCACACCAGTCACAGAGCAACCTGTGAGGACCAGGACGGACCTCCAGGGGGCAGCCCAGGAATGGACACTGGAGCTCAGGGCCACCTGCAGCCTGGAGCACTCCCACCGTCACCACCATCCCCACCTATGCTCCTGACGGGGCAGAGCCTGCCGGGCTCCTGGAGGGAGGGCAGAGGCTGGTGTGTCCCCAGGAGTGGGGAGCTCTGGTGCAGCCCAGCCCTGGAGGACTCAGCCTGCTTTGCCCCTGCCCCTGCCGATGCCCTCAGGTCATCCCCCAGGGGGTGGCTCCGAGCCCCTGCATCCCCTGCTGCCTGGTCCTCACCGATGACCACATCTTCACCTGCCACGAGGATTGCCAGACCAGCTTCTTCCGCTCCCTGGGCACAGCCAAGCTGGCCGACATCAGCACCGTCTCCACCGAGCCGGGCAAGGAGTACTGTGTCTTGGTGAGCTGGGCACGCCGGGGGTGGGGTGGCATCAGGCCCTGCAGAAGGAAAGCTCTGCTCACCTGGCGGTCCGGCTCACCCTAGGAGTTCTCCCAGGACAGCCAGCAGCAACTCCCACCCTGGGTCATCTACCTGAGCTGCACTTCCGAACTGGACCGATTCCTGTCTGCACTGAATTCTGGGTGGAAAACCGTCTACCAGGTACCTAGCTCAGCCTGGGACTCCGTGGAGTGGGAGCCAGCCCCTGGGGAGAGGAGCCCCCCAGCTGCTCCCAGGACCTGGCCCTGCTTCCAGGGCGCAAGGGACAGCAGAAGCTCTGGGACAGACACAAAGTCCTGACTCCTAGGGAGCCTGAGGCGAAAGCTGAAAATAGAACCCAGGAAACAAAATTCCTGACCTCAGTTCTGGTCAAAAAGCATGAATTAAGTGCTTATGGTGGGCCTAGAGCTGTGCCCAGATGGTGAGGGCACAAGAATGCCAGAACACGCTCCTCACCCTCCAGGCTTACGGTGTGGGAGGGCGCTCGTTAGGCCCCTGGGCAAGGTAGGTTTTTGAGCACAGGCCATGCCTGGGGCAGGACAGATTCTCCGGGACAGAACTGATTAGAGCACGGGGCCATCTTCTTGGGCCAGCCTCGGAGCTGGGGCCCTCCCGGGAAGGAGGAGGCTCGGCGAGCACCACCTGCCGTCAGCTCAAGCCCCTGTGGACGTCGTTCCTGGGGAGGGGTGTGGGGGGCTCGTGAGGGCAGGGCCAAGGCAGAGCCAGGCTGGTGCCCGGAAGCCCCGACGGCCCCCTGGGAGTGCGAGGCCTGTGGTCCTCACACGTTGCTTGCACGCCCCCGACACAGGTGGACCTCCCCCACAAGGCCATCCAGGAAGCCTCCAACAAGAAGAAATTCGAGGATGCCCTGAGCCTCATCCACAGCGCCTGGCAGCGGAGCGACAGCCTGTGCCGCGGCAGAGCCTCCCGGGACCCCTGGTGCTGAGGCGGAGCTGGTTGGCACCCCCGGTGGGGCGGGAAAGGGAGCACGCGTGCCAGCAGGCACACTATGGTGGCCGTGTCGTTGTGCTGCTCGGGAGCTACAGCACACTCCTGCCCCAGGTGGCAGAACCACCAGTGTGGCTTAAGACAGGGTCTCTTCACTCCCAGCGATCCAGATGGGTACCCAGCAACCCTGGGCATCCTGCCCGGCAGGGAGTGACTGGAGATCGCTGGGGCGGAGGGTCCGAGCCCCGTGGGCTCTGCAGACGCACCCTCCTCCCTGGGCCTCCGCCCCAGCGTGCACCATCTCTTCAGAATGGTGACGAGAAGAATCTAGATCTGAGGGAGCCCCTCCTCCTCTCCTGGGTCAGGGCCAGGACAGAGGCTCAGGGCTGCCTGGGGTCCCTGAGTGCCCAGCCACCCTTGTTCGTTTTTGAACACTCCGGGCCGTGCGGGAACACCAGGCGTCTGTGCATGTTTCCTCCTAACTCCATCCCCGCGCGCAGCCGCCTGTGCACGCCGGGGCCCTGCCCTGCCTCTCCCGCAGCCCACCGTGCCGCAGCGCCCAGGAGCAGAGGGGAGGCAGGAGGCGCTTGGAGAGGAGCGGCGCCCAGCAGCCTGGTGTCCGGCTGACATCTGAGTGTCCCCTACTTGGCTGGAGCCAGGCCTTTCCCAAGAGCTTTGTCAAGAGCCCTCTGAGGATGGGGTCAGGTGGTTTGGGTTTTGTTTTTTAAAATAAAATAGACATGTTATATTGCCAAGACTTGTCACTGGCTCTCTTTGAGCAGGGGAGAGGGAGGGAGGTCTCCAACCCCCCTAGGGCCCTTCTTCCTCATTCTGCAAGCCTTGCTCATCACCTGCTCTGTGCCAGCCCTGAGAACCGGATCCGCCTCCCGCGGTGGGCTCACTGTCTGCAGGAGCTCAGGCCCTGGGAGTTCCTTGGCCTGACCTTTGCCCTCCCACCTGTTTCACGCAGCGGCCAGGGGAGGGGCAGCCGCCAGCTCCAGTCCCAGGCTCCTCTGCACTGCTGCCCACTGGCGGCTTGCCCAGCCCCAGGCAGGGTGCTCCAGCCTCCGCAGCCCCAGGAGGGCAGTGCCAGCTGCTCTCAGAACAAACCCAAGAGAGTCCAGGCTGTCCTCACAGCCTCTTGCTGAGCTGTCCCCTCTGGGGGCCAGCCAGAGGGTACGGCCCTCAAGCCACTCAGCACCGCTGCCTCAAGGGCCTCACACCTGGGCTGAAAGGGCTGGGGCCGGGAAGTGGGTGTGGAGGTCCTGGGGGGGGGCGGTTCTGCCTCTGGTTTTGGGACCTGGGTGATTCAGGGTGGCCCGGCTGGAGAAAGCTGCCATGGGGCAGAGGCCAAGGTGGGCAGGGAGGTGCTGGTCCCAGCCTGAGCAGACAGGCATCTGACAGCAGAGCCCGGGGTGGGCGTTTCCTCTTGACCAGACACAAAGGGTGTTTCCCTCGTGGGCTGGCTCTCCTGCTCCGGCCACTCATGCAGGGAGCCGCAGAGCCTCCTGCCCCAGCCAGGAGGGGCTCCCCCTTCTAGTGGGCAAGCCATGAGGTCACCTGATTTTCCATAGCCTACCTACCCAGGGGCCCCTGAATTCAGGGGGCAGGGATGGGTTACAGGAGCCAGAGGCAGCGGGGGATGTCGGCCACCTTTTATTGGGTGAAGCCCTGTGCTAGGCACACTCTTGGCACATCTCCAGTCCTCCAGAGAACCTTCTGAAGTGGACATCAATAGCCCCATTTTACAATGAGGGAGACTGGAGCCCAGGGAGGAGCGGCTTGCCTGGCGTCACATGTAACAGCAGCGCCTGGGATTCCACATCAGCCCTTCTCCTCCTCTACTCCTGCGGAGAGTGGGACCGTAGACTGTGGAGCCAGATTGGAAGACTGAGGCCTGGAAAGGGGAAGTCACACTGGCTGTGGCAGGGGTGGGAGTGGGCAGTTGCTGAGTTGCCCCTACACCCTGGCCTAGGGACCTCCCAGACACTTGCCTTGTGCCCAGGGCTCTGAGCCGGAGCAGGACAGGCTAAGCCGGAGGCCGGGCAGGGGCACCAGCCCTGTGCCCAAGGCCAGAGGGAGGGCAGGAGGAGGTGCCGGGGCTGGTTGGCACCTTCTCCCCACCCCCATCCTCCCTCCATCCCCTAGTGACCTTTCCCCCAGATCCCAGGATCCAGGCCCGCCCCCAGGCGGGAGGTGTGGGGACAGAGGCAGCTGGGATTGGTCAGAGCCAGCAGGGGCGTGTCCCAGACACAGCAGACCAGGCAGCTGAGCAGAGCAGGTGGACGGTGGACTCCGGGATAGACCAGGGGCTTCCAGGCAGCCCCAGGCCTGTCGGACTGGGACCCCTGTCCTCTAGACATGGCCTCAGGCGCCCTAGAGCTCCAGCCCTGGGGCCCTGTGGAGACATAGGCAGCCTAAACACCACCAGCCCAGGGCCTGTGCCATGTCCCTGACCCGGCCTCAGCAAGCCCCTGGCACAGAGGCCATGGAGACAGTGCCCCCAGCTGTGGACCTGGTGCTGGGCGCCTCGGCCTGCTGCCTGGCCTGTGTCTTCACCAATCCCCTGGAGGTAGTGAAGACGCGGCTGCAGCTTCAGGGGGAGCTGCGGGCCCAGGGCACCTACCCACGGCTCTACCGGGGCTTTGTGGCCTCTGTTGCTGCCGTGGCCAGAGCTGACGGGCTGTGGGGCCTACAGAAGGGGCTGGCCGCCGGCCTGCTGTACCAGGGCCTCATGAATGGCGTCCGCTTCTACTGCTACAGCCTGGCGTGCCAGGCCGGCCTCACTCAGCAGCCGGGTGGCACCATGGTCGCAGGCGCTGTTGCTGGGGCGCTGGGAGCCTTCGTGGGGAGCCCGGCTTACCTGGTGAGTGCCTGGTCTCCAACCCCCGCCACTCTGTGTCTCAGCTCCCAAGGGCGCTCTGCGGGCTCCAGGGCTGGTAGAGCTGGCCGGGTGGGGCCGCTGGGTGGGGCTGCTCCCCAGAACATCCCAGCCCAGGTCTGGAATCTGCCCCTTGCCCAGAGCACCAGGGCCTTCCCTGATCCTTGCTCCCCGGGGACCCTGCCCCACTGGTCCTGAGCTAGGGGAGGGGCAAAGGGTGGCAAGGGCAGGGGTTCAAATCCTAGGCAGGTCACTTTCCTTCCTGTGAGGACTTGAGAAAGCTAAGAATGAAAGCTGTCGTTGAGCCAGAGCTCGCCGTCCTGCGCTGGTGCTGGACGGTCACCATGTCCCACAATCCTCAGAACAGCGTTTCAAGGGTGACTGACAGAACTGAGGTCCAGAGAAGATCAAGTAACTTGCTCCCAGTCACAGCGAGATGCAGGCCCTCTAAGCTTCGGGCGTGGGATCTCAGAGCTCTGGGTTTCGGGGCACAGGGGTAGGGGGCTGTCCTCAACACACACAGCCTGTCCGGCTTCCCCCGGACTCCGTCCCCAAGCTGTCTGTCCCCTCTGCTGGCACAGGTGAAAACGCAGCTGCAGGCACAGACGGTGGCTGCGATGGCCGTGGGGCACCAGCACCATCACCAGGTGAGGACCGTCACTCCCCAGAGCTCCCTGGCTGCGTGGGCTGGATGGGCTCCCAGGCTGGGCAGGGGCTGCCCAGTGACCTGGTGCCCTCTTCCTGCAGAGCGTCTTGGGTGCCTTGGAGACCATCTGGCAGCAGCAGGGCCCACTGGGGCTGTGGCGGGGCGTGGGTGGGGCTGTGCCCCGAGTCATGGTGGGCTCGGCCGCCCAGCTGTCCACCTTCACCTCAGCCAAGGCCTGGGTGCAGGAGCGACAGGTGAGGGGCTGGGGACACCTGTGCCTCCTTACACACAAGGGGGGCCCAGGGGGTGGCAACGGGTGGGGCCCTGGCTCTGCCCTCAGTCATGACCCAAGCCCTCGGGCCCAGCGGGAGTGAGGGGTTCAGCAGTGATCTCTGGAGCTGTGAAGGAGCTGGGGGTGGTGGGCTGGGGGCCGTGGCTGGAGGGGCTTGTCTGTTCCCCTCTCCCCAGCCCTGGCACCCCCTGCGTGCTGGTGGATAGAGGGCAGTTGTAGGCTCAGCAGCCTGTGCCCTCCCCACAGTGGCTCCCAGAGGACAGCTGGCTGGTGGCGCTGGCTGGAGGCATGATCAGCAGCGTAGCCGTGGCTGCCGTCATGACCCCCTTCGACGTGGCCAGCACGCGACTGTACAATCAGCCGGTGGATGGAGCTGGCAGGGTGCGCGGGGCGGGGTGGGGGGACGCGGGGGGCTGGGACCACACCCAACACACACTCGCGCAGCCAGAGACGCACAGACACGTGACACGCATGCAGACACAGCAGCTGGGCTTGTTTGCTGAGCACCTGGTCCCAGGCGCGGGCTGAGCACTTCCACACTGGCGTTTGCTCCGTCCCTACAACCACCTTCCTTTTCCTGATGAGGAAACTGACGCTCAGATCGAGTGACTTCCCTGAGGTCACCCAGCCGGTAAGTGAAGGAACCAGAACTGGAATCCAGGCCTGACCCCACGGCCTTCTCCTGGCACTGTGGCCTCACAGATGTGCCAACCAAAGGCACCACCCGTAGGGTGAGTCGGTGGTGAAATCAGCCCGGGTGCCATGAGCCAAGCTGAGCCCCCTGGCGTGGGGGCTGTGGCTGCCGGGAGGAAGAGGCTCCCTTTTCCAGTGTCACAGACTAGAGGGTCACCTTTTTGTAATTTGCCCAGCTGGGGGTGAGTCCCTTTTCCCATGTCCCCACAGAAGCCTTGAACACACGGACACCTGGTTGTGCCAGCCAGGGCCCCACGGCCTTTGTGGTGACTCCGACCCCATGTCTGTCCCCAGGGCCAGCTGTACGGGGGCCTCGCCGACTGCCTGGTGAAGATCTGGCGGCAGGAGGGTCCCCAGGCCCTCTACAAGGGTCTGGGCCCGGCCTACCTGCGCCTGGGCCCCCACACCATACTCAGCATGCTCTTCTGGGACGAGCTGCGGAAACTGGCCATGCGGGCCCAGCACCAGGGCACCTAGGCAGCACCCCCACCCCACATCCTGACCCAGCCTGGCACTTGTCTGGCAGGACTGGCCACCCCAGAGTGGGCCGTGGGCCCAGGCCCTGCCATGGGACCCAGGCGATGTGCATAGCGCTGGCCCCATGGCCCATGGCCCAGCCAGGGCCAGAGCATCCACTCCAAGTTACCACCCATCCTGTTCTCCTGCAAGTTCTCGTCCTTCCCTGTACTGGGCCAGAGCATCCCAGAGCTTTATTCCTCGGTATAGCAGCTGCCGCGGGCATGAGCCCAGTGACTTGCACGCGTCAGCTTGCTTAGTCCTCAAACAGCAGCACGAGACAGTAGATCCTCTTTTACCGTAAGGAAGCCGAGGCTGAGAGAGGTGACGTGGCTTTGACGAAAGCCACACAGCTGTGCAGTGGCGGAGCCAGGACTAGAACTCAGCTCTGCCCACCCCAGACCTGTGCTCTTGATGAGGGCACCGCCGCGCCGGGGCCGTGGGATCGCGGTACCGTGGGGACACCGGGGCGCAGCGCAAGGCCGTGGCGTCGTCAGCTGTGTTGTTTGCTCAGGCCGCCATCACAAAGTGCCACAGACAGGGGGACTTAAACAATGGGAATCTGTTCTCACAATTCTGGAGGCCAGAAACCTGAGAGCAAGATGTCCGCAGGGCTGGTTCCTCCTGAGGCCGCCTTCTCCCTGTGTCCTCTCATGGTCGTCCCTCTGCGTGTGTCTGTGCCCCAATCTCCTCTTCTTGTAAGGACATCAGTCACGTTGGACTATTATGGTCACGAGGCCACCGCATGGCCTCATTTTACTTCACTATCTCTGTAAAGACCCCGTCTCCAGCACATCCTGAGGTACTGGGGGACAGGACTTCGACATACAAATTTTGGGGGACAAAATTCAGCTCCTCTCAGGGCTTCTGCTGAGGGCCGCCCGGGGCCCGGCACTGGGGGCATTTGTGTGGATCCTGACGGCTCTTCGGGGAGCCCCGGGGCGCCCGTGGTTCCGACGAGGAGACCGAGGCCTGCGGAAGGGAAGTGACCTGCCCGAGTGAGGCAGGGCGGAGCCGGCGGCTGGGCGGCAGCGGGCCCTGGGCCCCCTCGCCAGGCCGAGCCACACTCCACCGTGGCACGCTCTCGGCGCCACGCCGACCTTCGCCGCACTGCAGAGGGGACCCCAGCTCCTGGAAGGGGCAGAACTGGCCGGGCTCCAGCTGCCCCGCCTGCCTTCCCTGTCACACCCCTGCCGCACACTCCAAGTCAATAAAGTTTTCTATTTTGTTTACTTCGACGACTCCCCTCGGCCACCAGCCTCAGACCCATCCCTGACCCCACCCTTGGCTGGCTGCTCTTTCTGCCTCTGCTCTGACTCAGCCGGCAAGGACCAGAAAGGCATCTCCCTGGCCAGCCCACCCCGCCCGACCTGGTGAGGCCTGCCACCTAGTGGACACGGGGAGGGACAGCAGGAGGGCTGGCTGAGGCGGAGGGGGCTCAGGAGTCCCAACCTCGGGCCACGTGAGAATCCACATGAGGCCAGAGCCAGACCTTAGGCTTCGGGAAGCTGGAACCAACCCTCACAAAGAGCTAGCAGGGCCTGACCTCTGGCTGCGGGGGACAGAGCCCCAGACCTGGGGCTGAGAGAGCAGAGCCCACACTTCAGGCTGGGAGAAGACAGGACCCAAACCTAAGGCAGGGGCAGGGTGGATGGAGCCCGGGCCCTCAGGGAGGGTGAGAAAAGTGGACTCAGACTTCAGCAGGGACAGAGATCAGAGACCAGCCCCAGAGATACATCCGCCTTCACCCCACGCTGCCAAATGGGGGCACCAGGCAGCAGCTGGCTCCCCACGCCCCTGTGCCAGGAGCTGGGCTTGCATTTCTGGGGTCTGGAAGAGTTAGGGCCCCTGGCTCTCCTTCCCTCCCCTGGTTCAGGCTTTGACCTCCCCCTCCAGGCCCCTCCTCCCCTTCTACTGACACCTTTGCCCTTTGCCCAGTGACATCATCTGTCTGTGCAGACCTAGCCGAGGCTGCCTCCGGGGCTGCCATGTTCTACCTGCCGTCCCTCCTGTCCCTCCCCTCCCTCGAGTGGGGCTCCAGCCTCCTGGACTCCCTCCTGCAAGGTGAGCGCCTCCCCCTCCCACTCAGCCCCGCCCTCCCAGCTCCGGGCAGTGCGGGGTGCACCCCACCCCCCGCAGGTCTCCTGCTGCCCTGCCTCCTCGCCTATCCCCTCCTCCGCCCCACCGCCTAACACTCCTTTCTCCTGCACCTGCCTCCGCCCTCCCACCCCCTCAGGCCTTGTCGGGGCCCTGGGAGTCTTGGTCCTGAACAGCCTCCTGAAAGTCTACTTCTTCGTGAGCTGTGCCAAGTAAGTGCCCACCTCCCCGTCCCACTCCAAGCCCTTTGCCACGACCCTGGGCCCTGCACTGTGACTCTGACCTCTTTGGGGAGGGCTGGCAGGGGACCAGGGAGTATGACTGGGGGCACAGGGACCTGCCAGGGGCTGAGGCTGGTGGCTCCACACCTTTGCCCACACCCACTCTGTCCCCACAGTGACCCACAGCGGCAGCCCCAGAAGGAGCGGCTGCAGGCCCAGTGGGCCTCGCTGGAGATGGTGCACATGGCGGGGCTGACCCTGTTCCTGACCATCGTGGGGGCCCGGGTGGCTGCCCTTGTGGTACTTGAGTTCTCCCTCCGGGCTGTGTCCACACTGCTGTCCCTGGGCAAGGTGAGGCTTCAGGGAAGGTGGTGGGTGAGTCACTCAGGTTTTGATTGCCAAAGCAAAGTCTCCGCTCACAGTGGATACAACCCCAGTCCCCAGAAAATAACAGCTGCAGTTCCTGTGTCTCAAGCCTCCCAAATGCCAGGGCCTATGCTAGGTACTTTGTGTGCACCATCTCATCTAATCCTCACAACCATGGCGGCTAAAAATTGTGGTCCCCATTTCACAGATGGGGAAACTGAGGCTCAGAGAGAGTAGGTGGCTTGTCTATGGTCAACAACCAGCAAGGGGTAGTCAGGTTTTGGACCCAGGTCTTCCAGGCTCTTTAGCTAACAGATGGGCCCCAAGTAATAAGACATGATTAAAATTAAGATGAGAGAAATGATCCCATCAGGGATTAACCTGAAGCCAATATGCCCACTTTCGGAACAACCCCCAAAGTCCCTCAGGCTCCAGCCCCCTATGGGTGGAGCAGCCCCCATTGCTGTCCCTCTGCTGCCGACCCCCAGGGCTCCCGGGACACGGAGCGGCTGCAGTTCTACCTGCTGTGCCAGTACTCGCTGGGCTGCGGGCTGGCCTGCGGCCTGAGCTTCCTGCAGGAGGGTGCCCCTCACCGCACGCTGAACCTGCTGCTGAGCCTCGGGCTGGCCGCGCTGCTCGGCTCGTGGGCCCAGCGCCTCCAGTGCCACGTCTGCCGCCTCTACGAGCTGCACAGCAGCCAGCACTACTGTGGGGTCTGCCTGGGCCTGCTGGCCAACGCTTATGACCTCCCCCGGCTTCTGGGCCGCGCCCTGGCCATGGCCTTTGCTGTGGGCGACCTGGCGGCTGTGGCCCTCATCAACCAGGACTTCCTGACCACCTCGGAGGCCGTGCGCTTCTGGACGCCGCTCACCGTCTGCTACACGCTGCTGGTCATCTACATGCAGGGTGAGGGCCAGGGGCCTGAGTCCATCCAGTCGGCATTCGTGGCCCACTGCCAGCCAGGCTCTGGGGAGGCGACAGCCATCAGACCCCACCCACCCCAGGGCGCCTGGTCAGGCAGAGACCGTATGGGGTGCCGCTCAGAGAAGGGGCAGGGGGCAGAGGGAGTCCCCAGGAGCTGGCGTTGGGGCTGGGCCTTGAAGGACAGACAGGAGCTCCTGCGGGAGCAGAGGTGGCAAAGGGGACCCTGGGCAGACAGGACCACATGTGCCAACGCCCAGAGCTGGGAGAGGGCATGGCAGTGTCAAATAATTGACAAAGTCCAGTGTGGCTGTCACCCTGAGGGCACAGGGAAGGGATGAGGCTGGCCAGGCTTGCAGGGGCCTGCTGCAGGGCCTCACCAGCCAGGCCAGACAGTCCGGTGAGAAGCCATTGCAGGGTTTCAAGTGAGGGAGAGTGACCTGGTCGGACTGGGCCCCGCATGCTGGACTTTTCGAAAAGGCCGGGCTGGCTGGGTGCAGTGACCAGAGACCAGGGGAGGCTGGGGAGTGGGCACAGATCCGGCAGCGTCTCCTAAGGCAAGGTGAGAGTCTGGATTTTACTCTAAATGCAGTGGGAAGTCCTGGGAGGGTTGTAAGCAGAGGAATGAAGGCCACCTTAGCTGGTCAGCAGGCACCGGACTGCCCAGAACAGAAGCTGGGAGCCAGCGAGGGGGCTGCTGCGAGAGGGGAAGGGGCTGGGACCAGGGGGGCCGGTGGGAGCGGCCAGGGGTGCTCGATTGGGGACGTGCTTGCAGAAAGAGTCCGCAGGCAGTACTGACGGCTCACACAGGTGAGAGGAGGCGGACGGGGCTCTGTCCTGGGCCAGCGGGAGACTAGCGGGCTGGGCGGAGAGTCCTGGGAGGCAGGAGCGCAGGGCGCCCTGTGGGTGCTCAGAGAGGGGGATGGGGACAAGGACCACAGCAGGGAAGGCTCGCTCTGGGGAGGGGGTGTCTGGGAACCAGGGGGTCCAGACCCAGGATGCGGGGCGGGTGGTGACGGGCGCCCGTGTCCCCTAGAGGAGCAGCGGCAGCACCCCGGCATGCAGGGCCAGGTGCAGACGGTGCTGGTGCGCATGGGCGGCCTGTTCGTGCTGCTGCTG
This sequence comes from Avahi laniger, assembly GCA_963575035.1. Taxonomy (NCBI): domain Eukaryota; kingdom Metazoa; phylum Chordata; class Mammalia; order Primates; family Indriidae; genus Avahi; species Avahi laniger. The sequence continues at coordinate 12,968 of CAUYSK010021302.1, forward strand.
ACTGTGGGCCGCTGGCTGGACCTCCTGGGCGTCCTCGTCTCCCTCCTGGGCGAGCTCTGGTGTCTGGTGGGCGCCCGAGCCCTGCTCGACCTTTGCCACATACAGGTGGGCACCCCCAGCCCATGCGTCCCTGACACCGCAGCCCTGTTCCAAACAGCCCGGAGCCTCGAGAGGCCGACGTTCAAGAAGAGCCGGGCGGCCTCTCCTGGGGTGGGGACAGAGGGAGCTGGAGTCCCCTCTGGCCCGCTCTGTAGCCAGGCCAGGGCTGTCCGCCAGGTCACTAGCAGTGGGGGGGTTGAGGCTCCCCCTCCCTCAGGCCTGCACCAGAACCCAAGTGAGAGGAAGGTCCCGGGTCACTGGAGCCTGAGGCCCCCAGGGGAAGGGAAAATGGTGGTGCCTCCCTCCATCCTTCCCTCCCCGCCTTCCCGCAGGACTTTCCATCGCAGAGGCCTGCAGTGTCCACGCCAAGCCAGCCCCTGCGCTCCACACCCGCCCGGCCCCGGAGGTCGGCCCCGTCCTGACCTGCCTGAGGGAGGATTCGGAGTCTGTCTCAGGCCCGCACGGGCTGACCTGCGGGGCTTTGACCCCAGGACGCTGCCTGGAGGTGGAGTGGCAGGGCTGGCCCCTCGGTGGGCACTGGGGACCCCTGAAGGGAGGGCAGAGTTTTTGGATGGGGCCCAACTCGGGACCCCTGGCTTAATCCCTCTTTTTCTCAGGGTGCAGCCCCTCAGACCTGCCTTCCTGGGCAGGGTTGGTGGCTGGGGGGAGTTGCACCCTCTGTACCGGCCTCCCCCGCCCTCCCTGTAAACAATAAAGGTAGTGATTTTCTCAACCTGTGCTTACAATCACGGACACACAGAGAGGGACAGAGGCCTTTCTGAGGCCACACAGCTCTTCTAGCAGGGTCCTGAGATATGTGCCTCAGGCTGGCCTGGGCAGGGTACCCTGGGGACAGGGCTCCCTGCAGACTGGGGAAGGAGTTCGGGTGGAATGGGGAGGGGTGGCTGAGAGGTGAGGGGTATGGGGTGGGAGGGACACATGGTCCAGCACCCACTTGCAGTCTTGGGTGGGCGGTGCCATGTCCTGTCCCATCCCAGGCTGAGAAAGAGCTGAAGGAAGCCTCTGTCGGTGGTCTTGGGTCCCCAGAGACCACGAGGGTCCTTCCCATCCTAGCCCTGTTCAGCCCTGTATCCCCTGCAGGGCCCTGCTCAGAGAGCACAAAGGGTCGGGTGCCAGCTCCTCTGCCTACCCTCTGTGTGACTTTGGACAAGCCGCTGCCCTCTCTGAGCCTGTCAGAAGAATCACTACCATGTGTTGGGTGCTTACCATGCATGTGCTGGGTACTTTTATAATTTCATTTAGACATCAGCCCCAAGAAGCAAGTACTGTTATCCCTTTTTACAGATTCAGAAACAGGCTCAGAGAGGTTAAGTAACTTGCTCAAGGGTGCACAGGTAGTGAGTGGCCAAGCCAGGATTTGAATCCAGGCGGCTTGGCCCCCAGGGCTCAAGTGCTTTGCGTGCTCCCCGCTGCCCTCTTCTTGTTGAAGATTCGGGCCCAGGGAAGCTGACAGCCAGCGACAGGCATGAGAAATATGGCAGGTCCATTCCTGGCGGGCTCTGGAATGTGATTCCGGCCACCTTTTGTCCAAGGTAGCTGAGCTCCAGCTCGGCCATGGTCTCCTAGCCCAGGCACCCAGCCCACAGGGCACTGGGTTCCATTGGGACCGAGGGCCCCCGCTCAGGGCCCTTCCCCAGGAGAGGCCCCACAGGGCAAAAGGGCCGCCCCACCCATGGGCTTCTGTGGGGTTGGAGCGTGGGGGCTGTCGGGGGCCTGTCGGGGGGCAGGCAGGGCAGGCATCAGGAGGAGGTGAGGCCTGCAGAAGGCACTTCCAGGCTCTGACGGGTTCTTGCCTCTCAGCCACCACGGTTGCCCAAGGGCTGCCGCTTGGGAGCAGGCAGGGGCTGGCCTGGGACTCTCCAGTCCCGGAGCACAGCTGGGACACAGGGCAGGCTGGACCCAAGGCTGGGCGGGGTGGTTTCGGGTCATCCCCCAGGAATAGCCACCCCTCGGACAGTTCGAGCCCAACCTCTGAACCCTGCTCACGGCCTTACCACCAGGACAGGCCTCTCATCCCGGGGCGTGGTAGCTGCGGTGGGGGAAATGCCCGTGGAAGGCCCTCCCCCAATACAAGACCCAGCCCACCCCGCCTGGGAATGTGCTCCGTTCCCTCCGGGCAGGAAACTTGCCCGTCTGGGAGGAAATGGCTCACTTAGATGGGCACGGGGCCAGCCCTTGCCAGACCCAGATTGGGCTCTGGGTTCCAACCGGGGCTGTGTTTTTGCTGGAAGGTGCTCCAGCCTCTCAGCCCCTGGCGCAGCCTGCGACCCATTGGGGACACCAGGAGGGGACTGGACTTCTTTCCTTTTTATGGGCACAGGGACTGTTTTCCAAACAAAAATTGGGACATATGGCTAGAATGGGATTCTTATCAAATTATTTTTGTGAAAAGTCTGGCAAGGGTATAAAAATTAGATCACCCTAAACAAGGCATTTAGCAAATGTCCTGACCAAATGAAGAAAAATGGGCCTTTGGTCCAGAGGCCGCAGGACAGCCCACACCGTATGGCCGCGGAGAAGCACCAACCAGTTCTCCTGCAGAGACCGTGAGAGCCTGAAGCCTGAGCCGGGGCCACCAGGACCGAGGTCCCAGGGTGGGGGCAGCATCGTTCCGCAGAGGTGGGAGACCAGGGTCCCCGGTTTCTGCTCAGAGCCAGCAGTGACCCCTGGGGCAGCTGGGACTGGGGTGAGCCAGCCTCCCCTGTCCTCAGCCCCCACATCTGGCTTTCTGAGCCATGGCCTCGTCCCTCTGAGGGCCTTGCATTTCCTCACCCATTCGCTCATTCAGCGCGTAACCCCTGCGTGGGGCCGGGCACCGGGCTGGGCGCTGGGGATGCTGAGCCCAGTAAGATGCACAACGATGGCCTCGTGGGGTCACCCAGTCGCCTTCCACAAACCAGCGTGGCAATTAGTGCGGGAAAGAAAAATAAAGCTGGACAAGGGGACAGAAAGCAACGGGGGAGGGGTGTTATCTACGGCTGTCTAACAAATTACGCTCCCAGATTTAGCAGCTTAAAATACAGATGTTTATTGTCTCACTTTTTCTGGGGATCAGGAATCTGGGCGCGGCTCAGCTGGGTCCCCTGTCTCGGGGTCGCTCACAGGCTGCAGTCGAGGTGTCGGCCGAGGCTGTGGTGTCAGCTGCAGCTTGGGGACCTCCCTCGGTTCCTGGCCACATGGGCCTCTGTGTAGGGCAGGTCACAACACAGCAGCTGGCGTCCCTCAGCCAGCCTGCCTGAAGCCTCTGTCCTTCTGTAAGCCAGTAATGACGGCGACATGCCATTGTTTTTGCCACAATCCACTGGTGAGAAGCAAGTCACTAGGTGCCACCCACTCAAGGGGAGGGAACAATTCAAGGGTGTGGGATCCCAGGGGACGTCTTAGAAGCTGCCTTCCACAGAGGGCTCCTTTGAGGAGGGGACATTTGAGCAGAGACCTGGATGGAGCCAGGGAGCCAGCCAGGCCGAGAGCCGAGGGAGCGAGGTCCCAGCCGAACAGCGAGAGCAGAGACCCTGCAGTGGGAACAAGCCGGGAGCCCGGCAGGAGCACTACAGAGAGGATGGAGTGACAGGAAGGCAGCCACAGGGGTGGGCAGGCCCGGGTCACTCATGTGACTTACACGTTTAATGGAGTCCTCTTGTTGCTGCTTTTAGAATAGACCATTCAGGCCAGGCACGGTGGCTCACACCTGCAATCCCGGCACTTTGGGAGGCCAAGGTTGGTGGGATCACTTGAGGCTGGGAGTTCGAAACCAGCCTGGGCAATATAGCAAAACCCTGTCTCTACAAAAAAGGAAAAAAAAAGAAAAATTAGCTGGGAATGGTGGCATGCCTGTAGTCCCAGCTATTCAGGAGGCTGAGGCAGGAGGATTACTTGAGCCTCGGAGTTTGAGGTTGCAGTAAGCTGTGATGATGCCACTGCACTCTAGCTCAGCTGACAGAGTGAGACCTTGTCTCAAAACAAACAAAACAAAACAACAAAAGGACAGTTTGGAAGTTGGTAAATCAGTTTGGAAGCATTTGGAATAACGCAGGTGAGAACCGTGGTGAGAAGATGGGACCTGGCCACATTGTGCTTTAATGAGGAGGGTCTTGGGCTTGGGGTTGCTGAGACAGGTCTGCAAGGGGCAGGTGTTGGCATAGAGGTTCTGGGTGGGACGGGGGCACAAGAAGGGGGATGGGACCAGCGAGGGCTTGGGGCAGGCTTGGTTCCCCTCCCAAGTGAGGGGAAGAAGCCCTGACCAGCAAGGCCCAGGTTGAGCAGGGCCCTCCCCCGCCCACTGCTCACCCCCTCCCCGCAGAGCCTGTGCGGATTTGCTGAGTGGATGGCCTGGCGTGGGAACCAGCCCGCCCGGCCAGACCCAGCTCAGACCCCTAACTCGGAGGGGATTAACACCCAGACGTTGTTGTCACAGCCAGGTCTTGGGAAGCTGAGCCCTGCCTGGGTGAGGCAGGTGGACGCAGGCTTTGGCCTGAGAGTGGGGGCTCCGCGTGGCTGTACCCATGGCCTGGTGGGTTCCTCCTCGGGAACCCCTTCCAAACAACATTCCCTACGAACTTGGCCTGCTCAGCAAAGGGGCCTGGAGCTAGACTGCCCAGCGGCGAATGACACTCACTCACTAGTGGCAGTGACCTTGGGCAAGTTACTCTCTGTGCCTCAGTCTCCTCCGTTTGTTGAGAGGATTGAAGAAGACGACGGAGGGAGAGCACCAAGCCCAGAGCCTGACCACAGCCCCTGGTCCCCCCACAGGGGACCGCAGCTCCGTCTCAGCCACGCCCTTCTGCTGTGACAGTCGAGGAGCACATTTGGGAAGGGGCGGGGAAGGAGGCTCTGACCTGGGCGGCAGAGCAGGAGCCCTTCCCTGGGGAGGGCACGGGAGGCCAGGCCCAGCCGTCTCTGTCTCCCACTTTCCCCATCTTGGCCAGACTTCTCCCCGCTAGAGAAAGACGAGCACGTCTACACCTCACTTGCAAAGAGCTGCTCCCATGGCAACTGCCGAAGAGCTACACCCCTGTGCTACGCATCTTTTTGCATTATCTGGCCCCCACACCCCGCCGCCTTCAGGACCGAGAAAGATTAAGTGACCTGCTCAAGTGGGGGAGCCAAGATCCAGATTCAAGTGGGTCTGACTCCCACATCCAAGCTCTTAATGCTCACTGCCTTTACTACTTCCCACATGATTTGCATATATAGCTACTTCAGACCACATACGCATTCACTTAGTGGCAATTGCTGAGGCCCTACTATGTGCCAAGCACTGTGCCAGGTGGGATATCAGGTATGGCTGGATCCAGCAGCTTAACTGCTGAAATCAGTTATCTCTCCTTTTCTATGTCTTTGCTCTGCTGTCCTTTGTGTTGGTCCAAGTGGTAGCAAAAGTGGTGCCAAGCTTGCATCCCGCCAGCTAACAAGCCCACTGGAAAAACACTGCCTCTTTCCAAATAATTCCAGCCATTGGCCCAGGAATGAGATCAAGTGCTTATCTCAGAACTAACAGCCACCATGATTGGCCAGACCTGGGTCACGTATACATCCCCAGAGCTAGGGGGTTGTGGCAACCCTATCTGAGCCCCAGGCATTAAGAATGGAGGTGAGGTTCCCCAAACAGAAACTGGGTGCTGTTATCAGAATCAGGGAAAGCAACATGGGGCCCACAGGACCCATGGCTGTCCCTTAGATTCCTCTGCAGGACGAGTTTCTGCCTTCCCTCCCCTGCAGCGAATTGTGCACCTCACTCTAATGTCCCCAAACGTCTGTCCTCTCCTCGGTGGGAAGAGGAAAGGAACTCACCTCTGAACACCTACTAAGTGCCAGGCATTTTTATCCACATTTATCCCATTGAATTCTCGCAATGAAGCCACAAGGGCCGTCCTGCTACCCTTGGTTGCAGGAGGAAACTGAGGCCCAGAAAGAATTGATTTGCCCGAGGCTGGCAAGTGGAGGAGCTGGAATCGTTCACAGATACTGATGTCACAGCTGTGTCTGTGCCCATCCGACCCCACCACTGCGTGGGAGATCCCACTGCCTGCCCTGCCACCCACACCGGCCCCTCACTCAGGGGGCCACCCACACCGGCCCTGGCGCGGGGCCCTCCACACAGCAAGTGCTCGGGAAGCTCTGTCCCCACTCCCAGCCTTTGTCCGAGGCATGTTCATTCCTTCACAGCACGTCTCGCTATTGGTAATTATTATGTTATATTAATTTGCTTTCTGTGTTGATCTCCCCCACCTCCCTGTAAGCTCTGTGGGGACAAAGACGGCTCATGTCTGATTGTTTCCCGCTGGCTGCTTGAGTCACATCTAGCACACAGTAGGTGCCCAGGCAGTCTGCTGAGCACAAGCCCTCCCCTGTGGATGGCAGGTGCCATGCTCCCCAGCAGACTGCATGGCAGCAAATGTCCCTACTGCCCTGGGTCTTGCCCCCAGAGCTCTCTCCTCCCCCTTCCCTGCCACCCAGGGTCTCAGCTGCCACAATCCTAATAGAAGATGGAGCCCATTTGCCAGCTGGGGCCATCTGAGAGGGGAAGAAAGCCGGCCCGAGCCTGGCAGGGAGGGCGGAGGGCAACAGGGCCTCTGAGCTGGCAGACAAAGGGCGTGTGTTCTCGTCCAGCGCACTTCCTGGGTTTCCATTGCAGGAAGTTTGGCACCTGCTGATCAGCGACACCGACACCCGGGCTGGTGCAGGAGACTCTTGGCCAGGACGCGCCCCTCCATCCAGGAGCAGCGGCGGAGGTGGAACAGGCGGCCAAAGCTGCTGGACGGCAGGTGAGTGGAGGCGGCTGGACCCCCACATTCCCCTCGGACTGTCCCAGAGCAGACGAAGGAGGCCTCGGTCCTAGACTGAGTCAGTGTGATCTTGGACAAGTCCCCAAATCAACCCTTCAGTGCCTCACTGTCCCACCTGGGGTGCAGTGAGGTGGCTCAGGGACATCACGGAGGTGAGGGAGAGGGGCTCCATTTTCATTTGCTTAAATGAGCTTCTGGGTCACCAAGCACTTGCAAGGGCACCGCAGCCGACAGTGTCTGAAAAGCCCTGGATGGCACCTTCCTCCTTTAGGTCATTCCCACCCCCGGCGGCCAGTGGCTCCCTCCCGGCAGAGGGCATAATAGGGAAGTGTCCACACGGTGCTGCAGGGTGGGAGTGTCACTGCCAAGCTGGGGACTGAGCTGACCTGGGGCTCGGGCGGCCTTCAGTTCCAGTCTCACTCTTGTCACTTCTCTGACCCGCGGCTTCTGCATCTGTGAAGGGTGGCAGAGTACCCGTCCCTGGAACCGGCTTAGCCCTGTGCCCAGGGCCACACACTGGTCCGGTTTGAATCCAGCTCTGCCACTTGCCTCTGAGTGGCCTTAAGCCTGCCGGGGCCTCGGTGTCCTCCCTGTGGACGGGAACGATCAGCCCCGGTGCACAGGGCTCAAGCGGGGACGGAAAGGGAAGGTCTAGGCTGGGCTCCAGCACCCAGGACGCCCCGCACGGCAGCTGCTCTACCGCTGCTGTTATTGCGGCCAGGCTGTGAGGATCAAACGGAAAAGCGGGTGACCGGAGGGAGGGGAAGGACAACGACCAGCGGGTGAGGGAGTCAGAGTGTCCAGGCACCCTCTCTCGCGCCCCCATGAACGTGAGCCCCTCAGGAGCAGCCCCAGAGCTATCTGGCTGCCAGTTAGGAGGACCGCAGCTGCAGAGCGCCGGCCTGGCTGCCCCTCAGATGGCGCTGGGTTGCACTCTGGCCCCAGCCACTGTGGCTTTAATCAGAAGAACAATCTGTTTGCCTCTGAATCAGACCCAGATTCCTTTTCCCACAAATGTTCCTGAGGCCTCTAGGGACTCAGGCGGCCCATCCCGGCCCCATCCCGGGCCCCAGGGCCCAGGCTCTGCCTCTGCTCCCGCTCCTGTTCTACCGACTCTAGCTTTTTGGGGGAACAGGAGGTGGAGGGAAGGGGTCAGCGATAGGTCAGCGACAAGGCCGGATGGGGCCTGTCTCCCAGGACACTGGCACCCACCTGCAGAGGGCTTGAGACAGGCAGTGACTTCTGGGGAAAGCAGATCAAGGACACTCCCTGGAAAAGCCCCAAACCCAGCAGATACTGACCACTGACTGTATACCTCACTGTCCTTATCACCTGTTATCCTCAGGCCACCCTGGAGAGGGAGGCCATGCTTGCCCCCATTTTACAGATGAGAAAACTGAGGCTCAGGGAGGTGGAGTGACTGCCCAAGGGCACACCTTAGTGAAGGGCCGTGGAAACCTGGTCTGCCTGACTTTCGGGACCCTGGCAGATCCCAGGGCCAAACCCGGTTGTGAGCATCCCCTCCCCTGGACAGGGCAGGTGGGGCGGCCAACCCAGGTGACCTAGGGGAGGAGAAGGGTAAGGAGCCCTCCCCTCCGGATACACGAAAGACGGGGAGTGGGCGCAGGGAAGGACGCCCACCCGGGCCTGGGCGAGGGGGAGGCGGAGGAGTGGTCCAGGGAACAAAGGGAGGGGGAGGGGGCGGCGCGGGGCGCGGCCCGGCAGGTTGGGGGCAGGTGGGGCGGCTTCGGCGGGCGGGAGTCCCGCGCCCCCTCCCCTGCAGCGTCACCTTTTATGGTAAAGGCGGCGCGGGGCGGCGGGGCGGAGGGAGCCGAGGGGGCGGGGAGGGCGGCGGGCGGGAGGCGCCGCGGCTGCGGGCTCTGCGCTCTCCGGGTCCGATCCGAGCCGCCGGCCGCGGGCGGCCCAGGTAAGCGGGCGCGGGAAGCGGGGTGGGGTCCCGTCCTTCCGTGCCTGCCCCGGCCGCTCACAGGTGACAGCCCGGGCAGCCCTTGGCCAGAGCCCGCCCCGCCCCCAGCCGGACCCCGGCCCCGGCGCTCCTGGAGGGGGTGCCGACCCAGCGTCCTCCGTCTCAGTCCTTCGGTGCCGCCCCGAGGGGAGGGCGCAGGTCGGGGGGACGGCGCGGGGTCGTGTCCCTGCCCGAGCGGGGGACCGGACCGGGAGCGCAGGGCGGAAGCTCCCGCACAAAGAGGACCGCGTCCCGCACATGGATCGAATTAAAGTCCCCGGCGGCGCCCCTCGGTGACCCGGCCAGCCGCCCTGCTTGGCTGCCCGCGGGAGGGCGCCGGGTTTCCGGAGCTCCCGGGAGCGCCGGGCCGCTCTTCCCGGCCGGGGTCGGGCGAGGGGAAGCGGGGCGGCGGGCTGCCCCTCTCTGGGCCTCCGATGCCCGTCGGGGGCTGGGAGGGTGTGGGACCAGGCGATCGCCAAGGACGTGCCGCGGTCCTGCCTCCCCCAGCCTCGATCTGAAGACCCTGGGGAGAGGCTGGGGCGGCGACCAGATTCCTGCTCTTAATAATGGTGGCAGCTAAGCCCATGTCGTCCTGGGACCCTCGGCGGAGCCCAGCCACCAGAGCTGCTCCTCTCCCCCAGGGGCTAACCGGCTGTCCTCTTTGCACCTACCGCATGCCAAGATCCTGGGCACCCTCAGCCTCTCTGCCAGCCTTCAGGACAGACTCATTATTCTCTTTATGAAAAAAACCAGGCCAGAGAGGTTTGGTGACCTGCTCAGGGGCACCCGGCAGGAAAGAAGTAGGGCCCCGTGTGAACCCAGCTCTGTGCCTCCCCTGGTTCCCTGGGGTGGGAGAGAGGCTGAGCGAACCCCCCTCCAAGGCTGCAGACCCCTCTGTTTGGTGGGTGAGGTCAGGGCACAGTCCCTCCCCCACCTCCAGCAAAGTTTAATTCCAGACCCTAACGGAGACTCCTTTATCCAGTTATTAAAGAACAAAGCTTAGCGGTGGTTCCAGAGGTTTTTTTGGAGGGGGCAGTAGGAGTGGGAAGGGGACACCGGGGTGGGGTCCTCCCCACTCAGCACCGCATCCCCTGCCCCAGGGCTGCAGCCTGCAGCCGGCTGGCTGGATCCCAGCCTCTTTCCTTCCTCTTGACAGGAAATGACTTTCCTTCCCTTTGTTCCCACTTTCTCCGCTTACCCAACTGGATCTCTGATTCTCCCTGGGTGGGGGGAGGGTAGGGGTGGAGGGTACCCTGGATGTGGCTGGCTGGGAGGCTGCCCCACGGGAGCTTACATGCACCCCACTTCAGGATGACTAGGGCAGAGTGACGAGAGGGAAGCTGAGGCTCCCTTTCCTGGTGGGACATGACAGGGCTTTGAAACTCCCCAGCTCAGTCCCTTCCCCTGGGGGCTGAGGTCCCTGCAGTAACCGCTTGGGAGAGAAGGGGGTGCTGCCCAGCTGTGAACATCTGGCCTCAGTGCTGAACATTTTCCCAGAAACCGGCAGTTCTGAGTTCCCGGAGGAGTGTCACAGGGTCAGGGCTGGGTGGGAAGGAGGCGGGGCTGGGGGCATCTGGGACCAGCCCGGAATGCACTGACCACAGGATACCCCGGCCAGACCGGGCCATTCCGGGGTGAGAACAGGCCTGGGAATTTGGGGGGGACCTTGTGCCATCCAAGGAAGAAAAGGTGTGTCGTCTAAGGTCCAAGGGCCCCCTGGACTTCCAGGCTGAATGACGCTCCATTAGAATTCGGAGTCCATCGTGACTGCCCTGGGCACTGTGGCCCCGCTTGCAGCTGGGCTGAGAGTCAAGTGCCTGATCAACGAGATGCGCTCTGAACATCATTTACAAAAATAGATTCTTAAACTTATAACAAAGTGTGCAACTAAAGCCTATGACAGCCAGGATAACTGTATATACTTCCAAATGTCACTCCCAAAACCAGAGACGAAGGAGAAGTATTTTTTTTTTTTGAGACAGAGTCTCGCTTTTGTTGCCTGGGCTAGAGTGAGTGCCGTGGCGTCAGCCTCGCTCATAGCAACCTCAGACTCCTGGGCTCAAGCGATCCTCCTGCCT
>CAUYSK010021306.1:0-20421 GCA_963575035.1 Avahi laniger
TTGCAGTTTTGTTCAGCTTTGCTCAACTGCTCTGTGGTTAGCTTGCAAGGCTGACAGGTGTCAGTGTCTACTTGTTGCTTTGTGGTTTTAAGCAGAATCAGCACGGAAATTCCCCTAGTATGTACGGAAATTTCCCTAACAATATGGTGACCTCTCGAGCGAGCCATATTTACTAACAGTAGCACCAATGTAGTACTGAACAAGGTATTTTATGATTTTGCATTTTTTTCTCTTCATGACATATCTTAAATTGGTTCTTAAGCAGCTTCAAACCATGGCCCAAACTTCCTTTGTTTTTCCTTCAGAAGTGACCAGCACGTAGTGGTTACTCCAAAATGATATATGCATTTTTTTCACTGTTTTTCCCAATAAACACAATGTAAAACCATGTGCATAAAACAGAAAAAAAACCAAAACAATTATTTAAAGAAAGAAAGAGAAACAGAAAGAAACAGGCACAAGGGAAAACTACCAGACCAAGCTAAGTCAGCAGATTGCCCTGGGAACACCAGGTTAAGACCTTAGTTCTTTTAAAGAGCTTGACATTTCTCTGATATTCAGGATACAGAGCACCATCTAGTGGTCTTAGTTCAAATTCAAACAATCTACACTTTTATGTTCAATTTCAGTCAAACAAAATTAAAATGAGGTGATTTTTGTTCTTTTATTTTTTTATTTTGTTTCATTTTTTTTTAGTAGCAAGCAACTCTCCAGCTCTGAAATATGTATGTAGAGACTCAGTAACAGAGACAGAAATTGTTTTGTGTGCTTATGCAAAATGCAGGCTTGGAAGGTTTGTGATTATAATTTGCTGAAGGGTTTAAAAATATCTACTATTTGTCACAAAGAACTAACCATATGAGGTTTTAAAAAAAACTTTTGAATAATACGTGTATCATATCTATAATTACAAGTTTATATGTCAAATATATGAAAGCATAAGTGTATGGCACACACAGAACTCCATTCATGTAAAGTACCCATTTTGATTACTTTGCATTGATTAACTTATATTGCAGAAAGAAAGAGACGGGAAGGGAATAAGAGAGGGAGGGAGGAAGGGAAGAAAAACAGCAAGAGAAAGACCCTTTATTTTGTAAAAATCTGGATATATTTGCAAGTATAAGGGCCATGAGGAAAGTTCACTTTTGCCCTCTGAAGATTCACTGAAAAATCAACTCATAAAAGGCAGATTAATTGGAGAAAAGGCATACAAATTTATTTAACCTGTATACATGGGAGCCTTCAGAATGAAGACTCAAAGATACAGGGGAAATTGTCCAGTTTTATGCTTAAATTTAACAAAGTATAGATAGCTGTATAGAAGTATGATTGAACAAAAAGCGTATACTCTAATGCTAATAGACTGAGTGAGGAAACCCAGCAAGGCCTGTCTGTCTAGATTGTTCTTGGCCTCCTTGAGCTTCCATTCCTTTCCTCTGGTTATGGCTCAGGGCTTTCAGTGGGATGGGGGTCTTATGATCTGCAGCCAAAGAAGGTAGGTCAGATAATGTCTTTATGGCCAGTTTTTACACAGAAAGGCAAAGGGAAAGTTAGAGTAATAATTTTAGGTTTTATGTCTGCCTTTGGAGAAAAAGAGTTCTCATTTCTATGCCCCACCTTAGGAAAAGGGATTCTACTTTCTATGGCTAGCCTGCTGGGGGAGGGGAGATAATGAGGGGTGAGAGACTGGAGGGAAGGAGAAGATCAAAGAAAGCTTTTGCTTCTATGGATGCTTCTGAGAAGCATCCTTCATTTTGGGGCCTTCATATTGTTTTCTGAGACACAACACAAAGGATATAGAGCTTCAATTCTATAAATACTTTTTCTTTATGCTGATGATATTCAGCCTGCAAACCCAGCCATATATATAAATGAAAAAGTATACTGCAAGTAAAAATAATGTATTACAAAAATATATTCACAATAAAAACTTAGCCAAGATTATTCATTTCACACATTGAATTTAAGCACAATCATACTTTGTTTTTGAAACCACATAAATTATGTATATTCCTATAGAGTATAACTTGTAAAGCATTGGGGTGAAAATTTTCAAAATTTATATTTTGGATTCTTATATTTTAAGAATTTGTTTTCAAATTTGTACCATATATCATGTATTTGGGGACCCAGGCTGGAGAAATACTAACAAGAGCTGGAAGAAAAGAAGTTTTCAGAGCTCATTTACATAAACTTCAAGATTTCAAATAAGCAGAAAGGCTTTTGGCAATTTTCTATGATATTTTCTCTCCTTGGAGTATCTATTTTACCTTTCTTGTTCAGAATAACTCTCATTCATCCCAAAAGATTTATATGCCTTGCCAAAAAAAAAGAAAAAACCTTCCAGACTTTTATCTTTTTATATCTTTTTTTAAATTTTCTTTTTATGTTCTCATTAGCAACTGAGAATACCCCTATCTCTCAATTATTCTCAATCTTAGCTGCATATTGGAATCTTTTGTGGGACTTTGGAAACTACCAGAGATTTCAATTTAGTTGGTCAGGATATAACCAACCCCTTATTGAACAAATTTCAATGACCCCTATATAATATTCTCCTTTAGCTAACTATTTGAACTTTTGAGTTGTTTCCCAGAAATGGTGGGTTTTCTGCAAGACAAAGGAACTGAGATTCTAAATGCCCCTGTACAAACTTCCTGACAAGATTCATCGTCCTCCACAAGCTGCTCCCAATGCACATGGCCCCTTGTTGGTTGCACCAGGACCTGCCTCAGGGTGCATGGCCATCCTTTAAAAGCCCGTGATCTCCATTAGTCAGAGAGATGGAATTGAGGCAGCTTCTCCCATTCTCTTAACAAGATATCTGTCTTATTAAAAATTCCTTTCTTTCATGGCAATCCTTGTTGTCTCAATAATTGGATCTTTGTGCAATGAGCAACTGGAGGTAGACTGAAATCCTCTTATATTGTCAACAGCAAGAATGAAGCCTAGTTATTGGTATTTTTAAAATTTTTCCAGAGATTCCAATGTATGGACAAAATTAAGAATATCTTCTCTGTATTATGCCTTCTGTTAGGTAGACAGTGAGGGATTCCAGGTCTCTTAGGGAGGAAGGTGGGTGCTGTTGTCCCAATCTTGGTCCTGCCCAACTTAATTCTCCATACCCGGGGGAGGAGGGAATACTCTATAAATCCGCCAATCAGAACTGGGCTTGCCAGCTCCAAAAGAATGCAGAAGACTTTCTAGCCTATGGGTCAAGTCACATGGTTACAATAAAGTCCTGAAAATGCCCTAGAACTCACATCCATAGTTAAGACTCAGGTCATGTGACTCCCAACTGTCTAATCAAAGTGATTCCATGGTTACCTCTGAACTACAAGGGATGTACATATCCAGACACTGTAAAATAAGATGTAGACCATAGCCAAGGGCTCTCTCTTTGCCCTTCCTTTCCCCTGCCTTGCTGTGATGATGGGTCAGGTCATCATCCATGGCATATGTACCATGCTCTATAAACATATATCTTGCTCTTGCCCTATAATCCTATCTTTCTCTCCTCAGTAAAACTCATTTTCTTGCTTGCCTAACTTTGGCATGTCTGGTCATTCTTTGATCATGGGCACGCCAAGAACCAATGGTTTTAGACAGAAACCTAACACTTTCACATTACATTGAAATCATATATTAATATATCTATCTGTCTCCAGTTTCTTATAAACTCTTTCAGGGAAGGAGAATCATATTTGGTGTGTTTACCTATAGCTCTTGGAAGAGTCTTTGGTATATATTAGATACCAAATAAATATGAATAGTATTGAACTGAAATAACAATCCTGACAGGACCTTAGGTTAACGATGGAGATAAAGAATTTAGAATCATAAATCCTGAAGTTGAGACAGACTAGTATAGGGTGTTAATAGAAAAATGTGGAGGGGGAGAGAAGGGCAAGATGGCTGATTAAAGACATCGCTTGCCAGATTGTCCCAGAGGGAAGGAAGGATTTTGGATAAATAAGAGGGGAAAGGGATCACAGCTCAGGTGTAGATCATAGAGAGAAGTGCCAGAGCTTGTCAGGGACTTCAAAGAGGAAAATTGTGAAGCTGAGAAGGAAGAGGATAAAGGGGAAAAAAAAGACATAGGTGAACATCAAACCCAGAGAGGCTCAGAGCTTAGTGAAGGAGTAAGGGGAAATTTCTTTCTCCTTCCCACACTTCTTCAGTGATCAGAAGGCTACCAACTTACCTGGAAGCCTTACCACCCCTATGAGCCCAAGCACTGAGGCAAACACAGAATTGTTGGGAGAACTTGCATGATCCCAGAGCTTGGACATTCAATGCGAGCTTCCCCTGCAAGGAGAGTGACCCAAGAGACCAGAGAGCAGGCTTTGTTCTATTCAGACTCTTATCCTTCGCCATCCCTCCCCCATCCACTGCAATCAGGAGAACAGTTTGAGCCAAGCATTTGGCAAGCAGCCGCCTCTCCCTAGTTGGTGCATCCTCCAGTCTGAGGCTCCCACAGAGAGTGGGGCCCATGCCTTTCCCCTTGAGGTCTTGCAGTGGACCTGGGGTGCCCAATCTGGGAGCTCCCTGCCCACCAGAATTTTTCAGAAATGCAAGCTAGTAGGTCAGACATGCAAGCCAGATGCTGAGCCCCCAGGACTCAAGCGGGTTGCTGGGGGACACAAAGGGGAGATTTGGGGCCTGGACTCAGGAGGCAAGGGAGCCAAAGTGGACAGAACTGGTGGGAGAATGGTGTGGGGGTCCAAGACATGGTGATCTGGGAGAGTGCTCCTCCCCCTCACAGGAAAGCTGTGCTGTTGGGACAGATCCTCTGGTGGAGAAGATCCCAGCCCATGGTACCATAGCAACCAAGCAGGGCACATCCAGGCACCAGCGCTGTTGGGGAATTATGGCCCCTTCCTCATGAGCAGCCTTCCTGATCTAGAGAGCCTGTCTTGACACTTCCCCCTGAGGCTTTTCCCTAGTGACTGGGAAAGTATCTTTGGAGCCCTGCTGAGGCTCAAAGCTGCACTGTCACTGTCAGACTAGGGAGGGTCCCCTGCCAGAAAAGATCCCAGTCCGTGGCAACATAGCTACCAAGCAGGGCACATTCAGGCACCCGGGATGTTGGGGAATTGTGGCCCCTCCTTCATGAGCGGGCTTCCCAGTCTGGAGAGCCTATCTTGACCCTCTTCCCAGCAGCTTTCCCTAGCAGTCGGGAAGTTTCATAATAAAGAAATTAAGTCCTTTCAAGACAACAAAACATCGAGGGAATTTGCCATGACCAGATTTGCTCTACATGAACTACTCAAAACAGCACGATACACAAATCAGGTCATCCAAATCAAGAAAGAGGAGGTCAAACTATCTCTTTTCACTGAAGATATGATCTTGTACCTAGAAAACTCCAAAGATTAGACCAAGAGTTCCCTAAAATTGATAAAAAAAATTTAGCAAAATCTCAGGAAACAAAATCAATGTACATAAATCAGTAGCATTTCTATATACTAACGGCAGACTAGCTGAGAGTCAAATCAAAGACCCAATACCTTTCATAATAGCTACGCAGAAAATAAAACACTTAGGAATATACTTAAACAAGGAGTTGAAATATCTCTACAGGGAGAACTATGAAAGTCTAAGGAAAGAAATCGCAAAGAACATAAATTATCGTCAACTTTGAAACATCGAGAAGAAATAGTATCCTCTAGCAACTAACTTTAAAATTATGGCTATCTATTCCTATTTACTCAAGAAATGAAATTGAGAGGTTGTGAGGTATCAAGTGAAGATTCAACAAAGTAAATGAAGTGAAAGTTCTTTGTAAAATTTATGAAGTTTCCACTGTCATTTGTAGATGAAGATGTTTTTTAAGACTGTAATTGATTTATTGAATCTAATTTTTCAAATCATTAGAATGATAATGCTAATTTTTTTGTAGCCATCAGATCATTTTAGAAGTAACTAACTTAGAAAAAAATGGCTCCCATCATTAATGCATCAGCCATATCTAGCTTAATAATAATTTTATATTTAATAACATATTTATATTTAATAAACTTATAATAATAATGCAAACATTACCTGAACTCTTAATATTTGCCAGGTTATGCTAAGTTCTATGGGATCATCATATAATACTGATATATTCATAAAAATTACCAAGATCATATAGTGAGGAAAGGACAGTCTCTTCAACAAATAGTGCTGGGAAAACTGAATATTCACATGCAGAAAGATAGAACTAGACCCTTAGCTCTCATTATATACAAAAATACAATCAAAATGGATTAAAGAATTACATCTAAATCCTGAAATTATGAAACTACTAAAAGAAAACTTTGAGGAAACACTTCAGAACATTGGTCTGGGCAAGGACTTCTTGAATAATACCAACAAAGAACAGACAGCCAAAGCAAAATTGGACATATGGGATCACATCAAACTAAAAACTTTCTGTACAACAAAGGAAACAATCAACAAAGTGAAGAGACAACCCACAGAATGGGAGAAAATATTTGCAAACTACTCATCTGACAAGTGATTGATAACTAGAATATATAAGGAGCTCCAACACCTCAATAGGAAAAAATCAAATAATCCAATTAAAAATGGGCAAAGGATCTGAATAGACATTTCTCAAAAGAAGGAATACAAATGGCCAACAGATATACAAAAAAATGCTCAACATCATGAGTCATCAGAGAAATGCAAATCAAAACTACAATGAAATTTCATCTCACTTCAGCTAAAATGGCTTTTATCAAAAAGACAGGGAATAGTGAATGCTGGTGAGGATGTGGAGAAAGGGGAATTCTCATACACTGTTGATGGGGATGTAAATTAGTGCAATCACTATGGAGAATGGTATGATTCTTACTCAAAAAACTAAAAATAGAAATGCCATATGTCTCTGCAATCCCACTGCTAGGTATATATCCAATGGAAGGGAAATCAGTATATTAGAAAGATAGCTGCACTCTCCTATTTATTGCAGCACTATTCACAAGAGCCAATATTTGAAACTAATCTAACTGTCTGCCAATGAATGAATGGATAAAGAAACTGCAGTACATATACACAATGTAATATTCTATAGCCACAAAAGAGAATGAAATCCTGCCATTTGATACAACACGGATGCAATTGGAGAACATTATATTAAGTGAAATAAGTTAAGCATAGAAAGACAAATCTCACATGTTCTCACCCATATTTGGAGCTAAATATAAAAATTTATTGATGTGATGGAGATGGAGAGTAGAATGATGGCTACCAGAGGTGGGGAAGGGTAGCAGGAATGGGGGATAAATTGAGGGTGGTTCATGGGTGCAAAATATAGTTAGAATGAACAATATTTGATAGATAACAAAGTGACTATAATCAACAATAAATTAGAGTATTCTTTAAAATAACAAGAGTGGAATTGGAATGCTCCTAACATAAAGAAATGATAAATGCCTGAGGTGATGAATAATCCGATTACCCTGAGTTGGTTAATTCACATTGTATGCCTGTGTCAAGATATCATATGCACCCTATAGATATACAGCTAGTATATATCCATAATAATTAAAAATAAATTTAAAAATATGGTCATAATAAATAACAATTCGTGCATAATAAATTCCTAGAAGAGATATAAAATTACAATTATATATATACACACATATGTGTGTATGTATTTATGTATGTGTGAATAGATGGACT
This sequence comes from Avahi laniger, assembly GCA_963575035.1. Classification (NCBI taxonomy): domain Eukaryota; kingdom Metazoa; phylum Chordata; class Mammalia; order Primates; family Indriidae; genus Avahi; species Avahi laniger. Next base: position 7,675 of record CAUYSK010021306.1, read on the forward strand.
CCAACCTCAAAGAGAAAAAAATGATGTTTTTTTTTTCTTTTATTCTGTAATTACATCTTGCTTTTTAGACAGTCTGGAAAAATATATTTCTAATGTGTCATATTCATTCTTTGTGTTTTTGTTGTATGTTTCTGTAAATTAAATAAGATAATTTATAGCAGAATGATGTTAAAATTTATTATTTAATGCTACTTTCTTTATCTCCTTTTTCTCATATGCATTACTTCTTATTGACAACCACTACTTTTAATCTTTCTGTTTTACATTTTTTGTACTACATATTGGATTAAGAAAATAATATTCCTGTAAGTGTACCAATGATACATTGAAAATAAAAAAAAAAAAACTGTTGACTCAACTGAGGCAAAACTTTTGCTGTAAGTCAATTTGACCATACAATAGCTTTGAATATATTTCATCAACTGATGTACAAAATTCCAAGATTGGTACTATAAAGGAAGTTTTGTAAAGTCAGTCTAAGGAAGTGCGAGCTATATAAAAAGTCAATGGAAGGAAGATGCAAAATTAGGAAAAACGTAGTTCACATCTTGATACAAAGGTAATAGTTGCCCAGTCATCTCTAAGCTCTAAGTCAACAATTGTCAAATTTCAACATTTATTGAATCCCCTGGGGGTTCTCATTAAAAATTCAGGCTCTGCAGCCTCTACCCAAATAATTGGATTCAACAGTTCAAAATTAAACTAAGAACTAACATTTTTACCAAGTACCTCAGGTATTTGGGTTTAACTGGTCTAAGAACCACACTTTGAGAAATGTTTGTCTAAGTAAAGAAAAATTTGGTAACATATTTTTATATTATATAACCATCAGACATCTTTTGTTTTAGAAATATATACATGTTTTTGATATATTATTTCCTCACCTTTTTTTGGATTTCAAGCTCATAGGAGAGTTTTAACTTCTATTCCATAATTGAATGAAAGCTGGAATTTCACTTCCTCGTCTTTGCCTCCTTCATCTTCCTGAAATGAGAGACATGATTAATTTTTTGCCATCATACTCATTTTTGGAGAGTGTAGATAATAAGAATTTGTCTAGCACAGTCTTGTAAGCCGTAGGCTATTGGGTATCAACATATAACCACAACTTCAATTACTCTGTCAGAAAATATTGCTCAATCCCAAGGAAAATACCATAATGGAGGTTTCAGAGGATACAATTTCTGAGGCTGAGAAAGCTACAGCATTTAAAGTATGGATAAATCTTCTCTTGGCAGAAACTTGAAGAACTATTTCAGGGTCAATGTTAAAGTTTCTACATAGCTAGAAGTTCTGATATGATTAGCTACAATGCTAAAATATCTACATTTATTATATACAAAAATTGTTTTTCAAGTCAGAAAAAATACCAAATTAAATTTTTCTCATGAGACTTTTGTATGCACACTAATTCCTTACCATTTATTTTTGTCTATTTTTAGTGTTATTTTATTTAGCATGTGATCTATACCCACAAAAATATTTAAAAATAATTGAAGATATAATACTCCTTCAAGTTAATATTAAATTTTGAATTAGCATACAATTAAAATCTTCTAACAAACCATGTTTTTACCATGGATTAAAAATAAACTACTAGATTTCTTTTCATTGTATTTTTAACTAAATGAACTATTTGATTCTTAGTGATTGTTTCTGTTTTGTTACATATATGTAAATATTTTGCGTGTGTCCTCAGTTCATAGGGATATCTGAAAAATCTGAATTTTAATGATAGTAAAAAAAATTAATTCTATTATTAAATAAGATAATACACAAGTAAAGAAAATGAAGGTAAAGATAGCAGTTACATGGTATTATATATATTAGAGTAGAATTATCAAATGCAAAATAATAAGATGCCCTACTTGAAATGGTTTAAAGAGAAGAAAATTTAAGTTTTTATTAAAGTGAGGAGTTCAGTTATGACTGAACTGCTTTACTCTTTTTTTTTTTCTTTCATCACAGGCCAATACACCTCATGGAAAAAGATGTCTGCTATATAGCTCTAGGCCTATATTCTATTTTGGCTACAATCAAAGCAGAAAAAGAGAGACCCTATTTTCCCAAAAGGTATTTATAAAATCAGCTTAGCAATACCAACCTTGACTGCCCCTTGAAATCTTTTGTGTTATGCTTATAAAGAAAGTCTATTTTTTTCCCAAGCACACCAGTAACTGCTTATTGTAGTATTAGAGAACAACTGTTATAGGAGAGATGAAGGAAGGGAGAGAGAAAGGTATAGAGAGAGAAAGAGAGAAAGAGACTTCCTTATGCCTACTTATCTCATGTTTTTTTGGTCATGCATCATACATGCTTATTTGGGGATTATAAGACAGAATGAAAGCATCATGTAACCCATAGAAGCTCTGTCATCTTATTTTAAAAGTTCTCAATACTCTCATAAATTATGATTTCTTAAAGTCCTTTACCCACTCTGGGGGGCAGTTAAGATTAATTTATTTTCAATCACACAGAGCCACTAAAGAAAACCATTTTTTATATAAAGAAAAAGACTACAGTTGACCCTTGAACAACATGGATGTTTAGGAATACCAAGTACCCCTATAATTAAAATTCCATGCATAGCTTTCAACTACCCCAAAATTTATCTACTACAACCTACTGTTGGCGAGAAGCTTTCCTGATAATGTAAATAGTCAATTAACACATTTTGTATGTCATATGTGTTACGTATTGTATTCTTACAATAAAGTAAGCAACAGAAAAGATTATTAAGAAAATCATAAGGGAGAGAAAATATATTTACTAGTTATAAAGTGGAAATAGATCAGCACAAAGGTCTTCATCCTCAAAGTCTTTGTGTTGAGTGGACTCAGGATGAAGGGAAGAAGAGAGGTTGGTCTTGTCTTAGGGGTGGCAGAGGCAGGAAAGGTGCCGGAGACGAAACGGCAGGCACATTCAGTGTGACTTTATGGAAATACATTGTACTTCCTGACTTTTTTTGCTCTTTTATTTCTCTAAAAATGTTCTAGATGACACCAATCCTTCCACCATTTGCTTTAGTTTCAGTGCCAATATCATAGGAGGGTTCATGTTGTAAAAGATGTCAAAAATAACCTTAAATAATCAAAACCCTTCTGCCAAATTGCCTAATGTCAATTTGTTTTCTGGCGCTGTTCCTTCTACATCTTCTTCCTCATAGTCTGGTACTGGTTTGGAAGCACTCATCTCCATCGAGTGGTCTTTTGTTAATTCTTCTGTTGTGATATCTGTTAGCTCTTGAATTTCTCCAAGATGTATATCTCAAAACTTTTCACCCCCACCTTTTTTGCCATACCCACAATCTTTTCCATGATTTCTTCAATTGGTTCTTTCATAAATTCTGTGAAATTATGTACAACATCTGCACACAATTTTCTGAAGGAGAAATTTATTGTTTCAGGCTTGAGGGCTTTCATGGCTTTTTCAATAACAAAGATGGTATTTTCACTGGTGGAGTGCTTTCATGCTTTGATGACGTTCTCTCTGTCAGAGTTCTCCTCCATAGCATTGAAAGTATTTTTCATGGAGTAACTTGTCTAATGAGCCTTAAATATCCTTAGGACCATGTGATCTACAGATTGAATTAGAAACATAAAGTGTTTGGGGGCAAGTAGATCACTTTGTCATCTTTGATGTTGAATTCATAGGATTCTGGGTGGCCAGGGACATTGTCCAATATCAAAAGAACTTTAAAAGGCATTTCCTTACTGGTAAGGTACTTCCTGACTTCAGAGACAAAGCATCAATGGAATCAATCCATAAAAGTGTTCTCTCGTCCAGGCCTTCTTGTTATGCAACCAAAAGACTAGTGTTTATCTTTATCCTTCAAGGCTGGGGCATTAGCAGCTTTATAGGTAAGGGCAACCCTGATCATAAACCCAACTGCATTTGCACAAAACAGTAGAGTTAGTCTGTCTCCTCCTGCCTTAAATTTTTGTGCTTGTTTCTCTTCCTTACTAATAAATGTCCTTTGCAACATTTTCTTTTTCTAAAATAGGGCACTTTCATCTGCACTAAAAACCTATTCAAGTAGATATCCTTTGCCATCAATGATTTTCTTAATGACATCTGGCAACTTGTCTGCTGCCTTTTGGTCAGAAGATGCTGCTTCTCCTGTTATCTTGACATTTTTAAAGCCAAACTTTTTTCTAAAATTATCAAATCATTTTTATTGGCACTAAATTCTCCAGCCTCAGATCTTTCATTTTCCTTTTTTTTAAGTTTCCATGTAATGAACTCGTTTTTTCAGATCATATTAAAAATCAATATGTATGTGACACTACCCATCTCTGCATGAGCAATTATCTCTTCAGTATATTGCAGTAAAAAGTGGTGTCTCGCCATTCTTACATATTTTTCATTGTGTTTAATGTAATACCATAAACCTTGAATAACACCATGGGACCCATATAAAGTGTCACTAGTGATGCTGGAAGTGCTCTCAAGAAGCAGAAAAAGTCATGACATTACAAGAAAAGTTCAATTGCTTCATAGGCACTGTAGATTGAAGTCTGTAGCTGTGGTTGCCCACCATTTCAGACAGATGATTCGTCTTGTAAACAGATGACATAAACTTATAGTACTGCTAAATATAGTATAGTACTGTAAATGTATTTTCTCTTCTTAATGATTTTGTTAATAACATTTTTTCTTTAGCTTATAGTATATGTTAATAATATATATAACATACAAAATATATGTTATTGACTATTTATGTTATTGGTAAGCTTTCTGGTCAACAATAGGTTTCTGGACAACAGTAGTCAAGTTTTGGGGCAGACAAAGTTACATGCAGATTTTGACTGTGTGGACGGTTGGTTCCCCAAACCCCTGTGTTGTTCAAGAGTCAATTGTAATTAAATGGAAAAGTAATTAATATGTCAATAGCTGTAATTGTAATATTTGAGGCTGAAGTTTCTTCTCAATTTCAGAGTAATTTAAAAATAATGTTATGCTTAATATAATAATACTCAATTACATAACAGTGTGACTCTGTCCAAATCTTTCAGTCTGTTCTAAGAACTAGAAATTAATCAAGAATAATTAATTGTATACTTAATTATTACATGGTCCACATTTACGGAGGTTCTAAGTGGGTATAGAAGAAGAAAGACTCTGTTTCCCAAAGCTTTAACAGGTAGATCAGATAAGCAAATTATACAGAGAAGCCATTTGAAAAGAATACAAAGCAGCATACAATAAAAGGCTACACTGTTATTCAACTACATAAACATAGACATTTTGAAAAGAGTAAAGAATAAGACAATTCATATAAATGTGAAATTATCTAAATTACCTAAATTTCTTACCTTCATTTTCTCTTGTTTCTCTTCTACTCTTCTCTAAGGCAGTGGTTCTCAAAGTGTGGTTTAGGAACTCTGGTAATCTTTGGCACATATCCAGAGAGTCCAGAGGTCAAAATAATTTTCTTATTAATACAATGATGTTATTTGCTTTTTCCACCATATTGGTATTTGTACGAATGGTGCAAAAGCAGTGGTAGGTAAAATTGATAGCTGTTTAGAAACAATCAAGTCATTGACACAAATGTACACTAGTAGTCACTTTATTCTTTACTGCAATCCACTCTCAAAAAAAAAAATAACAGTTTCACTTAAGAATGTCCTTGATGAAAGAATAAAAATTAATTTAACTTCATAATCACATCTTTTTCTAATATTTTGTGTAAGAAAATTGGAAGTAGACATAAAACATTTCTTTTGCATGTCAAAGTACAATGGTAGTTTGGAAGAAAACCATTGTGTGATTGAGTTTTGAGTTGCTTTTTTTTTCATAGAGCAAAATATTGATCTGATAGAAGGATAAATAAACTATTGTTACTCAGGCTTGGGTATTTTTCAGACATTTTCTCTAAAATGAATGTTGTGAGGCTGTAAATTCAACTAAAACAACTTATAATATTTGTTGCTAATAATAATATTTGTGCCTTCAATCAAAATTATGATTTTAGAAAAGTAATATTCCTCACCATTAGCCTGACTGCTTTCAAATGTTTAAAGACTATTCTGATGAGATCATGGATAATAACAAATAATACTCTCTAAAATATTGCATAATTAAATGTGTCAATATTTGGAAGATGTGGATAATGCAGTGATTCAATATTTTCCAAATGACCAATTAATTACAAAAGTATTCATGGGGAAATGATCCATTTAAAATGAAAGATAATAGCAAATGAAAAGTTAATCGATGTAGTTTCAGATTCCACGTTAAACCTAAAATTAATGAACTATCACTTGTTCAGTTTTGGTGTAGTATTAAAGAGGACTATTTAAGGTTATCTGAAAAGATTATTAAAGCATTTATTCCTTTTCCAGCTCTTGTCTGTGTGATGCCAGGTTTTTTTTTATGTACATTGACCAAAATAAGATTTATTGTAGTGAATGTAGAAGCAAACATGAGAAACCAAAGAGACATTAAAAAGATTCACAAACTGTAAAACGATTCCACTCTTTTCACTAATTTATTTTTCCTTTGGAAAATGTAGTTATGTTTTCAGAAATATAAAACATTCCTGTAATGGCTTTGTTATTGATATTTTAAAGTAATTAATAATAATAATTGCTAAAAATCTATTAATTTTTAATATAGCAAATATTAAAAAAGAAAAATCTCTTTGTACCCTGAATAATGCTAGCAGTGTAAAGGGTTTCCAAGAGCAAATGGCTTGAGAATAGCAGCTCTAAGTCTATTGCTCACCAAAAACTAATTGGATGATTACAGCAATCTCCTCAAGTGGACTCCCTACCTCGATTCTCATTTCAATCTATCCATGCTGTTATTAGACTAACATTCCTAATCCACACATCTGATACAATAATTACCATAAACAACCTTTTAATAATGGTTCTCCATCCATGTAAGGAAAAGATCATCTGGATCTGGTGCCCAGCTACCTCTAATATTCACTGCAGCTCTCTTCAAACCGTCAGTAGGCAGAATAGCCCACCAAATACTTCTGTATCTCTTTGTCTTGCCCTTGTGCCTATTTATCCGAAATGTTCTTTCTTTTTTCATCCCCCATGTTACACATCCCACCACAGTCATTCATCTTCTTTACTTCAGGACTTTTGCAAGCATCTTCTTTAGAAAGGCTTTTTTGCTGTTTTTGCTGCCCACAGAGGAAACAAAACTTACTACTCTTTCTTTGGGGCCATTTTTCTTTACTATATATTTTTTTTCTATTATGGTGTTTCTAACCTAGTACCTCCTATATCTAAATACACATGGGTTCCTCATAGTTCCAGGGAAACAGAATTTTGACATCAACCTTGTCATGAGTAGATTGTGGTTTTCAGTAGCTATAATTCTTGTATAGCTGGATATACATAGTTATTTAGATGCATTCTTTAAGCCGCGAACCCATCTTTTTTTGTTCCACGGTATAAACCACAGTTCTGCCTTGCCATTTGCCTCCTTATTAAACTCTGTGTGATAGCATATTTTTAAATTTAAACCCTTCTCAGATTACTCTATGCCTTTCGTTAAATTCCCATGTGCTGAAATATCTGTTTCTGTCTATTTGGTACAACATTATGCTTGTTTTGGGGGAGACTATTTCCCAATTATAAATCATTTGTCATAGTCTAAAGTCCTACCCTCTGATACTTATTTTTAATTAATTTGTTACTGAATTGTCACTTTTTTAACGTAGAAGACATCCTCAAGTGTTTTTAGGTCATTGTGATATTCATTGTATCACTATATGAATCATTGAATGGTAATTTTATGTGTTTAAGGCAGATCCTGATAAGACATATTTCAGAGCACACTTGGAGAGTTTTGCATTGTGAAGAAGGCAGCTGTCATATCTTCTCTATGTAGCATTATAAAGGATGTCCCATCCTTCTGAGTACAAGTAAGGTGTTTTATATTATTATTTGAATGTGTCAGTGCATTAGGTCAGAGACAAACTGAGGGGAGTTCAGAATAACAATAAAACTAATCAGGGAACTGAAGAGGGAACTTTGAAAGAAAATGTGGCTGAGTCACATTAATTAAGAAAAGAGTGGATTTTTGTTTAAGGAGTAAGTAGAAGTTTTAGAAATTAGAATGCCCATTCTTCCTGTGCTATCATGTCAAAAATACAAATGAATGGCCAATAATATATTGTTGGTGTATCTGGTGTCACTCCACTAAAATCTATATTCTTTACCTGTAGATAAAGGTAAAGAACATTAGGACATGATGCTTTAAAGAAAATAAAAATCACAGTACTGTTAGAAAGTCTAATTAAAAGTGAAGGAGGATTTTAGATTCAGATTTCCCAGAAGGATGACAAATGGCTACCCAAGCAAATATTGTATAAGATCATGATAGGACCTGAAAATTTGATTTAGGGAAAGAGATGTTCTTATAGATCTTTCTAAATCAAAGTGAAGGTAATCTGCATCTTCTATCTCACATAGAGTAGCCCTCTCTATAGAGTTTATTGGGTATTTTCCTGAACCCACTAATCGAGTTGTTACTATACCTTAATCCTATTTTCCATGTTTCTTATAAACCATAATGATTTATAGAGATGATATTAAGAACTCTCCTTATTACTGTATTCTAAACCAAGTGAGACCAGATGAAGGTTCAATGACTATTTCCACTAGAGAAACAGTAGTGAATTGGAGGCTTAGGTTAGGAACTGATCTTTAAATGTTTATTTTTCTTTTCTCTCTGAATTCAACTAATGAAGCCACCCCGTAAGGAATGGAACAGTTGGAGAACAGACCCCAGTTACCCACAAATATGAAAGAAGCCTTGCCCCAGTGTCTAGGGAAAGGAGCGGATCATCAGAAGGACATATATAAGTCAATTGCAGGTATCATGAAAGAGAGAGGGAGAGGAGAAAAGTAGAAGTGATAGGGCTACATAGGAACTATGACAGTAAACACATTATACCGGTAGAAATGTAGTAACAGTAGATATAATATAAATCAGTTCTTCAACAAATTCTTCAACATATTTAATATATTTACTTTCTTTTTTTCTCTTTTTTTTTTTTGAGGGAAAAAGTCAGGGAATGAAGTAGAGTGAGAAAACAAGTGTATTCTTTTCAATACTATTCCTTCTTGAGGATGAAGATTTAGAACAAAAATCATGTCATGGAAATACAAGGATGAAGAAGCAAGGTATTCTCCTGTCAAAGATAAATTATTCTGACACTTGTTAAAAACAATAAGGAAGACTTACTTCAACACTATTGCAATAGAGAGAGGGGTTAAGCTCAACTCTGAATAGAAGAACAAGTGGGGATTTATAGCCGGGAAGTAGAATGAGGAGGTCAGTAAATTACTAAGAGGAAGGATTAAGGATAGTGGGATGCTTACTAAGCTAGCTAAAGAGGATTCTTGCTAAAAGCAGGGCAAGAATTTAGATATCAGGAGTGTGGGATGGCAAACTTGATCAGATATTAAGGGTAGGGGATTCTTGCTAAACTGACATTAAAATCCTTGCTAAAACTACCATTGGCAAAGGTGAAGACAAAAGGCTGAAGTGAGATCTAATTAAGAAGAGGGCTCAAAGAAGCCTAACTAAAGTTTGGTCAAGAACACAGTCCTTGTCACTGTATGAGTACATTCTGTATGAGAAACAGTTATTTTTGTCTGTCCAGCATGCAAACATGCTATAGTCTGGGGAAAGGTTTGATGAAATTATCAAAGATATGAGAAAATATATTAATAAAATTGACCATGACTCAAATAAGATTTATATAAATTTGAGGTTAGAATGTAGTTAATATTAAATTTAAAATTTTATATGATTTACACATAAAAATAGTACTATTATTTGAAATGTACTGTTTGAAACTTAGAACTTGCACTCTGCCACCAATACAATCTGCTGATAAGTCTCTATCTTTATCTCTTTTTTTTATTTATTTATTTTTTTTGAGATAGACTCTCACTTTGTTGCCTGGGCTAGAGTGCCATTAGGTCAGCCTAGGTCACAGCAACCTCAAACTCCTAGGATCACGTGATCCTCCCACCTCAGCCTCCCAAGTATATGGGACTACATGCGTGCACCATGACACCTGGCTAATTTTTCTATTTTTAGCAGAGATAGGGTCTCGCTCTTGCTCAGGCTGGTCTCGAACTCCTGAGCTCAAGCGACTCTCTTGCTTCAGTCTCCCAAAGTGCTAGGATTATAGGCATGAGCCACCGCGCCCAGCCATACCTCTTAAGAGTTACTGTTTTTTTAAGTCAGTGATTACATGGTAACTAGGATCTCAAAACAGTTGTAAAACTGACTCTTGTCAATGTTGCAGTTGGAAATAAATATGTTAAGATACATCATAAATCACTAAGCCCTTTCTGATGACGATGAAATTTCAAAGTTAAGAACTGATCTATCAAAGGTGGCTGCACTGACACTGTGGCTGTAAGAAATAAGGACTTAGGGTGAAAAGCTACTGGCTTTACTACTCAGATCATCATTCTAAATCATCCAGGTCATATCAATAGGAGTATTAGCATTCTGCTTATATTTCTTGCAAGTCAATCATTGTTTTTATTCAAAGCTGAAAAATGGTTTATTTCTGAAATCCTTTGATGCTAATTTCCATAATAGAGTCTCAGGCAAGGTCAAGACTTTTTGAGTGGTTCCTTTGGTTTACTGGTGCTTTTTGTGTTGTGAGATGTATGTATGCTTTTAGTGTTTTCAAGGTAGATAATGGCACTGCTGTAGCTGATAACATCACAGTCTGTTCAAAAGTCCCATTGCATATTCTGCATAATACCTTCGTCCCCAGATTTCATCAGCTATGATAGAATGAATCCAAATATCTATTTAAATTAAAAGTTGAAGAGTGGTAGATTATTATAGTTTATTTTACATTCTTCAAAGAGGAGAAACGTTTTGTGAGCCATGTGTTTCATGGAACTTATAAGTTGCTAGCATTTAAAAATTTAAAAAGCTCTGCATATAGCAAGGAAATGACTTTTTACTTTCAGAAGATTAAGCCAAAGTTCCAGACATAAATAAGGTACTTAAAAAGGAAAGGGGAAGGAGAGAGAGGGAAGGTAGAGAAGGAAGAAGGAGAGGAGAAAAGAAAAAGGAAGGGGAAGGAGGAGGAGAAGAACAAGAGGAAGGAAAGGAGAAGGAGGAGAAATGAAGAGAAGTAAAAGAGGGGAGAGAAGAATCTACGTTTCCTTAAGACAAAATCCTCACATTTTTACTACCTAGATATGTATGTTACTGGATCCTGTGCTGGAATTAATTCATCTATTAATGATTATCCTTGGCTGTATATATTTGGAAAAACGAATTCATCAGTGTTGTTAATTTTACCTCTTTCTCATCCTCTTTAGTGTTCTCTCCCTTGAAACTCCTTCCTTCCCTGCCAACTCCCACCCTTATTACTAATTTCACCAAATACTCTGGCATATAAAAAGAGTTTTCAACGAGCATTCATATATCCATGAGTGTTTTCTTTCACAATGGTGATCATCATATTCAAAAGAAGAACCAAAAATCCATTACTGTTCATAGCACATCCCCGTAAGTTCCTAGTAAATTTGTGAGTAGTAACTATTTTTGGCATTTCTGTTATCAATTTACTCATTACTGAAATCATAAATTAACATATTTGATACACACAATGAAAGTGGTTTGAAAACATTTTTGAAGAAATATGGGTTTTATTTTTTAATTTTTTCATGGCAAGTGGAAGCCAAAATGAGAGAACTAGTCAAGGGAAAGGGAAAAATACATATGGATTCAAATGATCATTTCTAATAAGTAACCTGGAAATGTTAAAATCCAATTTATTTATTCATATTACACTTTTGAGTACTTTGGATTACTTTTGTCTTTCCGATAATATCTAGCAAATATTACGTAGAAACATTTTAATTGGCTCCTGGCGTTGACATTTCACCCTCTGTGTTCTAGCAGTATCAAATGATACTCTTAATGAAAATTACTGTCAGGTCACTATGTTACTCTATGATCCATGGTAGAAGTGACCTGAAAAAATGTAATTCACTGTTTTATAAAACAAACTCTTTCCAGAAAAGGTTAGACATTAAAGATAGCTTAGTTGTGTTAAATGAAGAACATCCACTAAAAGATTCACTTTACATATTAGAGGAAAGCTGAATGCAAAATTATTTTGTTTTTACATTGGTAGATATAGTTGCTGGAGAATTTGTCTTTTAAAAGTTTCAAACATTCTGCAGTCTTTGAAAGATGTAGTGGAGACTCTAGTATGTTATCCATAACATCTCCCCCATCAAGACTGATGCCATTCTTCAGCCACTAAAAGATTATCTGACAATAATGGCCGTAATATTTGATGACTAGATTTGTGACACAGAGTAAATCCAATGGATGTTAAGCATTCTCTCTGTACTCTTTATTTCACTTGGCTCTTCAAATAACAAGGATTTCAAATAAAATTTTGATATTGATCCATTTCTTTTATTTCTCTTCTCAATAATTCAATCCAACAAACATTTCATGATAGCCAACTGAGTTGGCTAGAGAAATATAAGGACAATAGAGCTTAATTTTCTTTGGTAGACAATGACGTTTTGTAGGAAATGGAAATTGAGTTAAGACTGTCTTAAAGCGCCTATTTTGTGACAAGTCTGAGATGAACTTATGTTGGTTTCAGTTTTTTTAAGTTAAAATTTATGTAAAATGTATGCATTCTACTAAGTGAGGTATCCCAAGAATGGAAAGACAAGCACCACATGTACTCATCATCAATTGGTATTAACTGAT